>AYEL01074952.1:0-101289 GCA_000484575.1 Olivierus martensii | reverse complement strand
TTTAGAATTTTTTAACTTTTAAATATATTATATTATAGAAATACAAATCTCTTATGTTCAATGGCTCAAAAAACTTAAGAAAAGACTTTTATATATTTTATAAAAATTATTTAAGAAATTTTGAAAAATATTTCTACATCTTGAAATGGGTATTTAAAAGTTTTTTTCTATATTTACATTAGATTAATGATAGTATCAAAGATGAAGAAATATTGTATATAAATTATTTACTTAACAGTAGAAACATGATTCATTAATTATAAATAGTTTATAATTTAATTAATGAAAAATATCAATCTTTCTTGCTTTTTTAAAGTTTATTTTATAAATAGTTTATAATTTAAAAATATTTATAAAGTGAGTTTTTTTGTAATATTTAAAATTATAAAATTTTTGAATCCAATTATTGTTGATATTTTTATTTGATTTTTACATTTAGTACAGCACTTTTCGTTATTTTTTTAACAGAAACCTTTTAAAAATTTAAATCTTTCATAGTATTTTAAATATTTTTGAAAATAGGTAGCATAATGCATAAATGTATTACATGTTTCTATAAATACTTTTTTATTATAATATAATAAATTTGAAATCTAATTTTCAAGAAATATAAAATTTCTCTTTATTATAGAAATATATTTATCATATTGAAATCTAAAATTTTATGAAATACCGTAAATTTTTTTTAAACATTTTTCATTGCATCTGAAATGTAATTGTGAAACTCACTTTGAAGCCACTTATTTAGGTGACGTGATTATCTTTTTCAAACATTTGATGACATTTAATTCAATTTTACAATTTAAAATTAAAATAATATATTTTATTTTGAGATAATCTGAATTATATGCAATTAATTTGTTTTTATTAATTTTGGAATTAATTTAAGATTTCTAAATTGCTTACAAATAATCATGTTCTTACTGTATATTATTTGTTTAATGTATGTTTAAAAACATTACGTGCAGAGCCATCTATCAGAAAACAGCGAGAACTTTTTCACACACCTGATACATTTTAATCAAAAACATATTATGCATTGTAAACTTGTTTAATAATATGCAGTGTTATAGTTACATATAATAAATATTCTTAATTTATGTAACCATAATAATGCATGTAGAACACTATTTTTTAATTTATATTTTGAATTGTTCTTTTCTTTTTGCCTGCATCAGCCTTACAAAACAATTTATATTAATTTATTAAGTTTTAGAATTTAGAATAATTAGCAAACAAATAAAACAAAATATGATTTTAAATATAAAGTTATAGGAAAAAGTAAAGGATATTATTTTGTGAGTAGTGCAATTGTTACACTTTCATTTACATTCAAATTTATCATTTCATAGAATATTTTTTTATTATTTCTTTTTATGTAGTATGTAATTTTAATTTCATTAAGAGAATTTATATTATTAATTTTTAAATAAATAATATTTGTAACAAAATTTTTCCTTACCTGATCTAAAATTTCAGATAAAAGTGGATCAGAATGATTAGACATTGTTGTTCCTACAACTGTCCCTTCAGAAACTTCAGAAAGTCTTAAATTTGAAACTGTTTGAGAAAACTGATTATAACTTCCAGCTGTTTGTTGTGGAAGATTAACTGATGTGGAAGGAGTACTTGTCGTAGATGATGGAACCATATTACAATGAAGTTGGTTGCTCTCTGCATTTGAAAGAATTTTACTTAGAAAACCAGATTGTTGAGATGAGGAAAATGAAACTGGACCTGAAGTCATAGCAATAGGAGATGATGTAGGTTGTGCTAATGTTATACAAGCACGGGAATCAGCAGTTACTACTTCTTGCTGCAAGGTGGTTGCTACAAGACTACGGTTGGTATTTTGTGTTTGTGTATAACAAAACTGTGCCCCAGTAGTATTAGGTGAAGTGCTATTGGCAGGATTTGGACCAGCATTTGTATAAGGTGTATGGATTAATTTCTTTTCAAGATTTTTTGGCAAGCGATCCTGAGGCAATTGAGAAACAATAGAATTTGCAATGCTTGTTGGAACTGATGGTGCTGTATGAGGTGTTTGAGATAACATAGATAGTAACATTGGATTCCGAGCAGCCATATTCCCCTAATAAAAATAAATAACTGTTACAATAATTTTATTGTATAATTTATAAATGCATTAATAAGAGATTAATAAAAATATAATCCATAATATTAAGCATTAATATAAAAATAATCAATAGTATTTATATAATTTTTTTAAACACAAACTGTGAATCAAGTATTTACTATTTTTATTTCAATAATTTTCATGAATTGCAAAGTAAACTTTTGTGGAGATTCCGGACCTGGAAATGGAAATTCGGAAAGATCGAATCAACAGGCATTGAGCCTAAAAACGATTCAGCCGAAAAATGCGTGGATAAGGACAACTGTCTGAGGCGATTCAGTGAATTGGATGGAGAACAACATTAAATTAGATTCAACAGCTTCTTTATTAATGAAAAATAAACATAAGAGAGATTTGGAATTTACATAGATTTTTTTCCCTGACAAATAATGGAGAGGAGTACTTGCAGTTGTTGTTCCTTTAAGTCAGAGTAGACGACACTAACGGTCTTTAGTCTCTATAAAATTACAAGTCTTTAGTCCAAATATCTTATATTATACCCTCTTGATCACTTAACTTCTTCGATTTCTGATGTAATTCTCACACGATGGGAGATCAGATGTAAACCAGAATGGAAACAGAGAGGCAAGGTATCCAACACTTCTAACCGATTCTTAGGTAAAGATGAAGTATTAACAAAACTTTTATTCCAGACGATAACTAGCGACATTTAATTTTTCCAATAGTATCAGCAAAAATAACCTCTCAGCTAGAACAATGATCAGGCAAAGGCGAGGACTCAGCAAAGAGCAACATCTTGGCAAAAGGCGATGCCTCGGCGACCAAAAGCAACAATGACTTTTTGAAAAGTATCGGCAGAAACATTGCGGCAAGAGCAACGACCTTTGTTTTAACAGCTCTTTTATGTGCCTGACCTCTTCCTCACCTTTCCTGGGGATGGCTGTTATTGTTTCTTACAAATCATCCTGATAGATCAGGTATAACATTCCTAACACAACATTTGAATAAACCATCTTAAATTATTACTTCCAAAGAACAGTAAGACAATCCGACACCTCCTGTTTCACAATCAACTGCATCATTAAATTTAATTTTGATTCGTATCTGCAACAAAAAGGGGGTTTCCCAATCCCCACACTTTTATAATTGAACATATTTTATCAAATATAAAAAAAAATTCATTAATATAAAACTTATATCAAACATTTTATAATTCTAGAAGTACAAGATTTCTATTTTCAAACAATGTAAAATATTGATTAATAAAAATAGTTATATTTTATTTTCAAGAAATGCAAAAAGATGTATTTAACATAATTTTGTTCATAAGAATCAAATGAGAGTTATTTCTAAAGTTATAAAAAAATTATTCTTTTTACTGAAGTAGATTTTCAATTTTTGCTGTTATTAAGAAAAGATAAAATAATAAATTTTAACAATATGATAATTAAATGAGTAACTGCTAAAGTCTATTAATTTTAAGTAGAAATTGAAAACATATCCTTACATAACATGAAACTGTAAAATTTAATTAACTGATGAAGTTTCCAAAGTTGACAATGAAATTCAACTTTAGAAAATTTCTAAAAAATATTCCAAAGAATTACTTTTTTTTTTAATAAATAGTTAAAAAAAGTTCAATAAATTCTAAAACCAATAGAATTAACTTTTTGTATAAATATTCATATGTAATAAAATATAAATATTTTTGATGGTAATTTATTCTTAAATATTAAAGGTTGATTTATTTCCCATACTCTAATAGGTGATCTTATTATATTTGTTTTTATTCAGCATCAATAATAGAATTCTATTCTTGATGCTAAAGATAGTTGTTTATCAGTTGAAAACATTTCGTTAAATTATTACTTATTAACTTCTGTTGAGTGCTATTATTTTGAAGTATTATCAATATATACATATTCTCCATACTTGTCTAAACATTTGCTCCAACAGTACTCCAAGGCATCTATGCTAACAATGAAGAAGTCAGTGCCAAGTATATAAAAGCCATGACATGACAGCTTGCTGAACTTACTCATTGGTTGTGAATTGCATGCAATCACAACCAATGAGTACACTTGGTTGAATACAATGAACCAGCTGCCTCTTCAATAGTCTGAGCAAATGAAAATCACTGTGTGCCAAGTTGGGGTTGTAGGGAAGATGTTCTTACTACTCATCTTGCATGTCTGTCTAGTTATTGAACTTAATGCACAAAATCCAGACCTGTTTCTGTAACATAACATTAACGCTGTATACCTATGGTGACCATATTTTTTTGGAGAAAATAAAGGGCAAATCAGATATTGTTTCATAATAAGAAAAAGCAGGTTGTGTTTATTTGTTTCACTAAAAATGAAAATCCTTATAACATTTATTATAAAATATAATAAACAATACCAATAAAAATAACAGAATGTGATGAACAACACAATATTTTAAACAATTATAAAATTTTTTTTTAAAATTAATTTTTTATATTTTTCACAAGAATGAACTTTTTTAATAAATTGTGTTTGTGCTTTAAAAATTCATAAAACTATTCATGTCATGTCAAAATTACATTTGGTATAAATATATGCTTCTAATATTTCAACTTTTAATTGGCTTTTCTCGGTGGTCCACATATTATTCACTAATAAAAATATTCATTCAATGAGGGTTTAGATCTCGGAAGACACAAGCAAAATTCAACAATTTTAAAAATGTTTTTAAACAATATGTATTTGTCTGTGAAATATTTAAAAGTTCCAATCCATCTACATTAACAGGAATTGTCATTCTGTCGCAATTCTTCGATCTTTTCACAGATAACAACACAAAAACATGATACTGTCACAAAAAATGATAGTTTCAATTCAAAACATAAAGGACAAAATGGCTATTTTAGAAAAAAAAAACTAAATCTAAAGAACAGAAGAGGGAAATAAAGGAATGTTCTCTTAAATAAAGGACGTATGGTCACTGTATGTATACATCAACAATTTGGTGATGAATTTCAGCTGGTGATGTGCCCCTTCAGACAGACACAGAAATCCAATCATACAATACACTTCAATGTTTGACCATGTTTCCATATATGCTGATATCTTACACCTGATATTGGAGAATAAGAACTGACATGAATTTCCATCTAAGGGCCATGTGGAAAAGCAAGGTCAACTTGCTATAGCCTGGTAGGAAATTATGACATAGGGAATTATTATACATCTGTTAGGTATATTACCTTATTATCTTATATATTGAACTACCTATGTATTAAAAATTAACAGTTTTGAAGAATTTTTCTATTTGTCAAAACTACTAAAATAAATAATTAAAATTTTCTTTTAAATGAATAATTCATTTTTTATAGTTGACATTAAAAATTAGAAAAAAAATACTAATGCTGTACTGTATCGTCAATTAAAAAAAAAACTGATCTTTAATTTACTGGTCTACTAATTTTTAAAGTTAATATTCAGTAATAAAGAAAATAATACATAGTAGATCCTTTACTTACACAATTTTGATTTATGTGGTTTTAGATATATGCGGATATGTTTTTTAATTTTTGTTAAATTTCCATAAAATGCTAATGAAAACTTCAATAAGTAATGTATATTTTTGCAAAAATATCACTTGTGGCCTTAAACTTTCTTATGAATGGTTAAAGAAGACTCATAAATTTAATCTGACCATTCTGTTTGCTAATGCAGACATTTATATATATTGAATTTTAGTATTGCTGCAGATAAGTGATTTTTGATTTACATGGAAGTTTTTTGGACAAATTAATCACATAACTCAAGGACTTACTAAATTTCATGATTATATAGTATAGTTTTTATATTAAAAGCATTTAATTAAAATAACTCACATGATGATTAACAACATTAGCTCTTTTGGGTACAGAATCAACATTATTATCTAAACCATCTTCAGTTGATTTTCTTTTTGTAACAGTACCCATAACATCAGCAAGAGCTGAAGACAGACCGGAAGTACTTGGATGCTGTCCATGTTCCATTCCAAGTTGCTTGAGAAATGCATCATTAGACTGTCTTCCATTACCAATGTTTGTTTCAATACTATTTTCAGTCTCATTCTAAATAAACAGATCATGAAAAAATTAAGATATTTTATATTATAAAATATTAAATTTATATAGTGATACATATCTACATATTTTAATAATTAAATATAATTAATAAATAAAAAAAATTAAATTTAATAATTTAAATAAAAAAAATTTTATATAATTTAAAAATTAAATATATATTTAATTATTAAAATATTAAATTTATAATTTTTTAATTTTATAAATATTTAAAAAGCTTAAATATATGAACAGTTATAACTTATTCAAGTATCTAATTTGCATAATTTTAAATAAAATAAAAATTGAATTCCATTCAATATTTTTATCAGCATATTTTTTCTACATAAAATTTCAGCAATATGGAAAAAGCCATTTCAATACAATACATCCATAATTATTTACAATATTCAAATACATATTATTTTATGTGTCTGTATACTTTTCCCCTAGAAAAATCATTTGATGTCATAGTCTTTAGACCACCGATTCTTAACCCGTGTTCCTCGGAACACTGTTCTGCGAATATGTTATAATTGTTCCGCAAAATTATGAAAAGTGAAGCCTGCTTGAATGACCTTAGCATACTGCGCAGTAGGGGAAAGTGGGGAAAAGCTGGGTACCTTAACTTTGAAGTCACATATTTTTTTAATTTGAACAGAAAAATTTTCAAAATTGTTATTAGGCTTCAATAGTTGTTAATTTATCATAAACTATAGGTTTTTATGTCAAAAATGTGTTTATTCCTTAGGAAAGAGGATTTTTTTTTTAAAAAGTGCAAATACCTGGTTTTGTCCCATGGGTGGGGTAAAACCAGGTACCACATGTTCCCTAAATTTAGTTTCCTAATTTACTAACTATTTCTTACTAACATCTTGCCATCTTAACCTCTCTTTTTACTAACGTTATCCTAGCTCCCTTTCACTTACACTGTAGGTTTAGGTACTTGCTTTAGTCATCATATAGGTCTTGTTTAATAGGTACTTTGCACTTTATTTTATTTTTTCCTTACTCACTTCCCCTATTTCAGCTCCCTTAGTACTCTTTTTGAGTGGAGAGGGGCATCCTCTTTAGCCACCAAGCTTACAAAAAAAAAAACCAGGTACCTATTTGAATACATGTAACAGTCCACATTTTCAAAATTTTTATTTACAAAAATTAAAAAAAAAATACTTTTCTTATTTTCTTCTTCCTCTAAGGCTGATTCTGTATTTTTAATGTTTTTTTTTCACTTTTCTTAACCTTCTTTACTTCATTTTCTCCTGTTTTTTTCCTTTGGTTTTATGCTTTCCCCTTTTTGTATCACTGACTTTTGTAGTTTTAAAAAGGATTAATTTAAAAGCTTCTTATCTTTTATTCTGGGCATACTGGTACTGAGGTATGGGTACTACTTGATTTTCCCCTATACCTTGATATCTGGTTTTCCCTCATCAGGATATGTTTTAATAAAAATGGCATGTCTACATTCCAATGATGTGATAAAATATTGATTAATATGTTAAAATATTTCGTAAAAGTTAATGAATACAGTTATATTTATTGATAATGATTCTTTGTGTATATGGCATTACAGAGTAATATACGTTAATCACAAAATTGAAATATTTCAGCACAAAAATTTAAAACATTTTAGCAAAGTAACTAGCATGGACAGTCAATTCCAATTCAATTCCTACTAGCAAAATCATAGTTTAAAGATAATTTGTAAGTTTGTTGCTAAACTGTAGCAGTCATCACGGAGATAGGGATACCCGTTTTGACCCTATCTTCCACTACGCTTTTTATAATGTAGAAGAGTAAGTGTGAAGAGATTAACTCTGACCTATTCTGTTTATTATTTTATTATGCTCTTTTTATTATTTATCATTATTCTGACCTATCCTGTCTATTATTTTATTATGCTCTTTTTATTATTTATTGTTATATTCAATATTATTTAACATATTATATTTTTGTTCAAAAGCTAACTTACTTCTATGTTCTCCGTTGTAGTATTTAGCAATCACGTGTTTATGGAACGGATATCTGTCTTCCGAGGGAGCTTTCTCAGTTTGTGACGTCATCTCATCTACATAATTTTACCACTGATCCGATATGAGAAAATAAGAATGATCTTTTATCGATGTTTTGTTCGGTTTATAATTAAATTGTAAAGGGGATGACATGAATTGATTACTCTGTAAACTAATAAATTTAAACTTGTTGCATGAATTTATGTGAATGAAGCAACACAGGACTAAGCCACTCTGTATAAAAGCTTACATAGCCAATGACACAGCGAGGTGTTGTATTGACATAGAACTGACTAAGTGGCATTCAAATTTATTGTAAAGATCTACAATTGCTTGAAGTTTGTATCAGTGGTGGAGGTATTAGAATTTAAATAGTATTTGAGGTTTATTTCTTGTCAATAATTGAATTTTTGGATATTTGAGTTGGATTAAATAAGTTTTGTTGATTAATTGATTATTGCTTTACCATCATTTTAATAAAGCTTTAATTAACACTTTGTAAGTGTTTTGAGTCTAATAAATTTATAGTTTTTGTTATTCAACTTGTTTTGAGAATTCATTCAATTTATTTATTTCTAACATTGTTTGTTGTTTTCGATTTAACACTTAATTGATACTTTTAGTTGTAAGTTTCTGGTTGTTTTGTTTTTGCCGATTAAACGTCAAGTTTTGATTTAGACTGTTTTGGATTTAATTATATTTAATTTAGAATGTAGAAAAAGACCTGAGCTCAGGCCGAACTCTAGATTTGCAGAATCATTAGACCATTAGGTTTAGTTATAATTATTATTATTGATATTGTTAGAATTTGCGACTTTGCATGTACACAAGATTCAACTTGCATTTTCAAATAAACTATTAAGCAGGCTTACCCACAAAAGCACTTAAGATTTTGCTACAGTTTTCACCACAGTTTTCTTACTATTTAAAATTAAGAACTATTTATATTATAGGGAAATCTCAGAAGATTGAATGTTTGCCACTCATAGATAAGCAAAACAAAATTACCTACATTATAGACATCTCAATAGCTCTTCCGATCTTTACCTACATTATAGACATCTCAATACCAGACACAGGCACATCATCCAGGATGCATTCACCCAAAAAATTAGCAAATACACAGAACTCTCAAAAAAATTAAGCATCTCTGGGGAATGCAAAAGGTAGTCACAGTATCCATCTCTCGCATCTCTGGGGAATGCAAAAGAAATAGTACCCTAAAGAAATTAAGCGTCTCTGGGGAATGCAAAAGGTAGTTATAGTACCCCTCATTCTCCACAGGAGTAATCCCTCACACACTACACAAAAGCCTCAAAACACTAGAATTAAGCATCTCTGGGGAATGCAAAAGGTAGTCACAGTACCTATCATTATTTTCTCAAGGAGTAATCCCTCAAACATTACACAAAAGCCTCAAAACACTAGATCTGCATGGGGAATGCAAAAGGTAGTTATAGTACCCATCATTCTCTCCTCAACAGAAGAAATCTCTTCGGTAGTTATAGTACCCATCATTCTCTCCTCCACAGGAGTAATCCCTTAAACATTATCCAAAAGCCTCAAAACACACATTCCAAGACATACATAACACTACAAAAAGCATCACTACTCAATACATTCCCTCACACCCTACACAAAAGCCTCAAAACACTAGATCTACATCTCATAACACTACAAAAAGCATCACTACTCAATACATGCAACATAGTAAGATAGTTTCTCAGCACTGATACAGACAGTTAGTTAACATAGAATTAAGTTTCATTAGTAGTCATGTCTTGATTTGAGTCTGACATGGCGCTTTGCCCCAGAGTTACTCTTTACACACATTGCTGTACTATGAATAATAATAATAATAATTTCTCCTTGGAACTTTTTAAACAGATCTGATATATCATAAAAATTATCTTCAATGGTATAATCTCTGTCCTGAATGTCATAAAATATGTATTAAACATTTCTATAGTTTCTTACGGCGACCACCGAGATCTACACTCTTTCCCTACACGACGCTCTTCCGATCTCTTCTCAGTTTTTATATCATTTAATTCATCAACAGAAGAATGAACATTGTTACAATAATTCAAACAATAAATTAATATAAAATTAACAATAATTTAACATGTATAAAAAAGTGATAAAAAGGGGAAAAACTGCTGAAAAAAAATAACATTATGAATTTTACATGCCTGTTATAATAAATAAATAAATTTATATAATGTATGTATCTGAATTAAAATGCTGTGCATATACTTTTATGTTAGAAAACTAATATACATTTATTTCAGTGTTCAGATACATTTGTTAGATCATGCAACATTTAGCAAACATAATATGTGAAATTTTAATTTGAATTGTCTGTTGTTTTCCAGCTGAATATCATGGAAATAAGATGACATATTTTGTTACAGAAGCAACAAGCATATTACAGATAGTATTAGAAGATTCTGAAATTGCATTGAAACGAATAAAAAATGTGTTAGTTTGTTATTGTAATGAAGAAGCATGCGATATTAGTTGTAGATACATTTACACAAACACAATGAAAAGTAGCACAAATGACTACTACCAAATAATTGTGATCTCGAGCATGATACATCCAAATCTAAATTCTGAGTGCAGCTACCAAAACGGCACCACAAATACCAACACACCACGACAGCTTTAACTTACTTAAGGTGCCGCAAATATTTGGTTACACGTTTCTCATGGTGGTTTGCTTTGTTGGCATGTTGGGTTTCCAAGAAACTAGGCCAAGAGAGACTCAGAATCAGAATTAAACTACTCTTCTTAAATAATTTTTTTTTATTTTACAAAATTAATAATTTCTTAAATAAGCTAAAAAACTGACTTTAGAAAATAAATTTTCTTTAGATTTTACAATTGTTTTGTTAATGATTCTTTTTATTTCACAATTGTAAAAATATATCTATAATTTATGAACAATTGATCATCTGGATAATTTTCTGACATTTAACTCTAAGAAAACTTAATTTATTTTATATTTCATTATATATGAAAACACTTCTAATTTATTGTTATTATTTTTTTATTTTATTGTTTCTTTTATATGTTTAAATTATGTATATTTTAACAAATATATTTATTTTTAACTTTAAAAATCTTTTTATAAATTACATCTAAAATGTATTGAATAAACATTAATATAAGGAAATAATAAAGTGAATTTTTTAAATCATAATAAATATATATTCACTTTAATTTCATAAAACAAAATATCTTTTAACTGCATATATTATAAATATGAGTAATTTTTAAGTTGAAATTAGAAGAAAATTTATTTTTATTTTATTTATAAAAATTGCTATTTTAAAAAAATTTAAGAAATCACCATAAACAAATTTCAATTTAATAATTATTAAATCAGAAAATTTATTATTATAATTACCTTGACAATTCACCACTTTTTGTGGGGAATATTAATATGGTCTGTTGGCATCTTTGGGGCGTTTCAGCTGCACTTTGAGGCGCTTCATCCCTATTTGGAACCCATTCATAGCTTGTATAGCAGCTTGGGCACTAGCAGGGTTGTCAAAACTCACAAACCCTGTAAGTTTTAATAAATATTCTAAGTTTGAATTGATAAAATTTCTCTTTTAGTTTTAATTAAAATAAAAAATTATCTATTTTTATCCATTATACTATTGTGTATATATTGCATTTTGCCAATAATAAATTCTTTTTTTAAATATGATTTAAACTGTACTATAAAATATTTTTTTAGTACAAAAAAATATTAAAGTATTAAAGTTTTCATTCAAGCAGTTAATCAATAAAAATGTTATATTTCTCTTATTATAAATTTAATAAATGGTCAGTAATTTATAAGCATTATAATTTTATACTTTTTCAGTTAAAATATATTATTTAACTCAGTTAAAGTACAATGAGTCCTTGTTTAATGTTACCTCACTTAATGTTGTTTAGTTGTTATGACTCCAGCAAAAGCTAAATTAATTAATTAAAAAATCAAAGAATTTAAAGTAGGAAAAAGAAATAAAACCCTGTTTTCTTATACTACCCTTCATACCAGAGAGAAAGCAATGAGGAAACCTATAATTATAGAAAACAAGATAACTATATTTTATATGAGTGCTAACTCAATATATATAATATTGTCTATGAACAATATATTAATTAAACTATACAGCACAGGACATTCAAATGAATTGATTGGATGCAAGTGTTTATTACTTTTCATTCAGAGGATTTGGGATTGAATTACAAACCAATTGCTTGGAAAATTTATATAAATCAATGCAGTTTTTGATTTCAATTAGCATCATTTCAGTTAATGTCGCGAGTAATTGTCATGTTAAACTCGCGACATTAACTGAAATGATGCTAACTGAAACCTAACCTAACAACATTAAATAAGGATTAACTGTAATGATATATTTTAACTAAAGCAAACTATATTTATCTATTTATTAAATTATTTAGTCAATACATAAAAAAAACAATCAAAAACATTAAAGAAAAAATATATATATGGCTAACAACATTTTCAGAAGATAAAATTTACAAATCCATAACTTTTTTCTGATATAATTATGTAACTAATTAAAACAACTTTGCCCAAGATAAATTTTTTTTCAAAATTATTTTTGAAGAATTATTTGAAATAAAGTTTTTACTGTATAGAGTTGTTTTTTTCTATGTTAAAAAGTATAGATGTACCTAGACAGCTTGCAAATTACTGATATTAATTAATCATTAGCTATAATTTAAGTTAAAACTATATAAATCTATAAAATACAAAGATTACATAAATGTATAAAATCATCTAAATACAAAATAATAAAATTTATTTATTTTTAAAATTCTGTAATTTAATCTGCTTTAATGTTATATTAATCTTACTCCTAAATACATATATAGGCGAATGCAGATGAATTTGACTTATATATATTAATATATTTGTCAAATACATACAAAAAATATAATAGACTCATATATAATTAAATTTATAGCAAAGATAATCAAAAATTGACATGCTGATACACAGATGGCAGCACAATGCAAAATTTCTTGTATTCATTACTATAATGTGATGTATTTATGATCAAAATTATTTTAGTTGTAATAAATTGTTACACTGTAGTATGAAACATGGAAAGAATTTATTTCAGCTTAAATATTAGTAGAGTATTTAATTATTTTGATGGTAGTATTATTCTGTCAAATCATCAGGTTGTTTACATTAAGAAAAATTTTTTTTAAAACCTTTTTCTTGATCTTTAATCTAAATTGATATTTCTGTAAATAACATACCTCTGAATACATTATAATACATATTTTCATCTTTCTTATTTAGATAAAATATTTTTTTGGTTTGAAGCTATGTTGATTGATTTATGTGTACATTCTTTATAAATTATAGCAATAAGCTAAATTCCATTTTTAAGATAAAAATCTGTTATCAAAAGACCATCTCATAATAGGCAGAATGAAACAATAAAATGAAATTACTATTTTTATATAAAACTTATATATTGTTATATTATATAAACCTAATACAGTATATTGTTAACACAGTAAAGTCCAGGAAACTGAACGTACAAAAATCATTTCATATAATGAAATCATGGAAAGAGTGATTTAGAAACATTGAACTAGCTTTCTATAGTTTTCTTGAAAGAAACTTTTTCTATAAAAATTATTTTTGTTTTATTAT
The DNA here is from genome assembly GCA_000484575.1 of Olivierus martensii. Lineage (NCBI taxonomy): Eukaryota > Metazoa > Arthropoda > Arachnida > Scorpiones > Buthidae > Olivierus > Olivierus martensii. The sequence goes on along the minus strand of AYEL01074952.1, from coordinate 87,397 downwards.
TATGAAAGAATACTGAAGAATTTATATTTTAATGAGTCAATTTTATTTTAAATACAAAAACAACAAATTGAAATTAAGTAAAATTAATATTTTGTTTATATTATTTTAATTAAAACCTTGTTTTGTTTAATAAAATTTTACTTTAACAACTAAATAACTTTTAAAAACACTTTTTGTTATCATTGTTACCCTTTTCAAATGTTTATTATTATTTTGTTTTGAAAAAGTTTATAATTATTCAGATTTGTTCACCATTTAGTGATGAGCAAATCTGATCAATTTCTTTTAATAAAAAAAAAAGATGGTAATTTTTTGAGAGCAGCAAATTTTTTGAGATTTGAAAATATTTAAAATTTTTAAAATAATATAAAGCAGCAGTCTAAATAAAACTAACAAATATGATTGGATTTATACAATTTTTATGATACACAATTAAATCATTTTATAGTAGAGTCTCAATTAATCAAGTCTTGTTTAATTGAGGTTCCATATTATCCAAGATGAATTTTCATTTATCTCATACTGAATATTTTTTAATTTTTATAATAAAATAGTTGCAAATAAAACTAAAAGTGTTTTAAATTATAAATAAAATTAAGTGTTTTATTGCAAAAATAATAAATCAACATGATACTAATGACAATTCATTTTTAAATTATATAATAAAACTCATTGTATTCAAGAAGAGATCTAGCCTGAAAATAAAGTTTAAGGGCCTATATCATTACATTAATGTATTCAAAACCAGTCTTTTAATAATAATTTATCAAACCTTCTATGTTATTCAAGTTTTTATCTAATGAATCCTCAATCCACATTTTATCTCGGATAATTAGGACTACTGTATTAATAATTGAAGTATAAATGATAATAGATAATTGAATATTTTAGTCAGTCAAGATTTTATCCATTATAAAAACAATATAATACAATTTTAATATTGTTAGTCTAATTGAATATAAAAATAAAACATTTGTATCAAATTTGTACTAAACAGTAACATTTTATACTAAATTTACATAAAAATACATATGATATTTATAAAGTACATTTCAGGAAAATATCATTCCAATAGTGATTCTAATATTTCCTTGTCAATTAGAAGGATTATTTAAAATTTTATAAAAAATAATGTTTTAATTTGTTTTTGTAACTTAATTTTAAAATTTTAATTTTATACTTACATTTATTTAAAATAAATAAGATATTGTCTTTAGTATCCTTATTGATAAAAATTATGATCCTTATTGATAATTATTTTATAAAATAAAATTTTATATCATAACACATCTAATAGAAAAGGATAAATGGAAAAAAAATCTCTATTTTTCAGTTATAGGCTTTATAAGTAACAATAAATTTCAATGTTTCTAATGGAAAAAATTTAGAAATATAATAGCAATATTGGACACTAGAAAATACTTGTGTTGTTTTTCCACTAAGTAATTTCCCTCAGAGAAGAATTTTGGATATAACTGGAATTATATCCAAAATTCTTGAAAAATTTCTTCTTTTTCATATTCTCATTTCTTGAGAGAGATTTTTTCCAAAATTCAAAAAAAATTTTAGAAATTTTCTTTATTGAAAATTATTAATGTAGAATGAAAAAGTTCTTTATTAGTTTTCTGAAATAAGAAATAAATTCCTGATTATACAAAAACTAATTCAATTATTGTATTATTTTTGTTATTTTAATCAAAGGAAAAATATTTATTTCTATATTTTTATATTTTGATGTAAGCATTAAAATAGCTTTTATTTTAATGATGGTAAATTATCACTTTCTACAATTCTGAAAAATAAAATGAAAATAAAATTTGATAAAGTTGATCAAATGAGTATGTAACAGATAATTAAGTATTTCACATTTTTTATCTTTGTTGAAAGTTGAATCATTAAGCAGCAAAGAATAATAAAATATCATATGTTATTGATGATTTTATTGTTAATCATTATGATCTTAATCTAACTAATCAATTGTGAATAGTAATTGTAGGAAAGATATATAATAAATTATAAATTTTATATAATTGCATTCAATAATTTATTGACTAGATTTATGTTATTTAATGGAAGATTCAATCACATGGCTGACAAAGCATCTCATATTAAATAAAAATATAATTTAATCTGGATATTGGATAGTAAATACTAAATTAAATTATATTAGAAGTAAAAGCTTACAATGGATTTGAACCAACAAACAACAGAATGTTAATAATATATACAACTTTCATGTGATCTGATTTTACTCAGAAACTAATGCCAAATTTCAATTCTCTTCCAATCAAGAACTGATAATTTCAAATAAAATATTTAGTTCAAATTTAAACTATAACTGAATATTTCCTAATTGATTTTTTGTAAAAATATTTGATTGGTTTTGTTTAAATTTGCATTTATTTTGAGACAATAAGAATGTAGCATTTTGTTTTGAATATAAAATACAATTAAATTTTGTTGAAGAACAAAATTGCTTTTATTCAAGAATAAAAGCAATTTGCAAAAATTCTTAAATTTCAAGAAATTGAAGAATTTTTGTGAATTGAAATAAATTTTTGAATTCTTGATAAAAAAATATTGTGGAAAATATGAAATTTTATATATCAAGAATAGAATAAAATGTTTTCGGAAGAACAATATAATGTAAGAAATTGAATGTTTGGAAACTATTTTTAACAGAAAAATGATTTAACTACATAGTAATGGTATCTTATTATTGATTCTTTTGAAAAAATAACTATGCATTTGTCTCTCTTTTTTTATTAAAAGTGTAGTGATATTCATAATGCAGGTGACCCTCGCTTTACGCGATTAATTGGCTCTATGAAATAATCGCATAAAGTGAATTGAATTTAGTATGGATGAGATAGGGGTTTAAAGGATAAAAAAGTGGAAACTTTACACCTGTGAGCAAAAGAAATTTGAATGAACGAATTATTTAAACTTATAAACAAAATACACAAATTTTAATGAATGAATTTAATTAATACAATATCATAAACACCTAAACATTACATAATTCTGACAGTCTTCAATCTAATGATGACTGGATTAGATCTGGTGAGTCTGAATTATCACTCTCTTAAAATCCCTGGGATGATAGGCTAATGATCTTCAATATTTTTAATGAAACAGTCAAAACTCAGCTGATGGGCGCATTCTTCCTCTCCCTATAATGCTCTTTGTAGCAAGTCAAAGAATTCTGAATTTCTCTCGCAACTTTGCTGGTTCTAGTCTCATTAGGATCATTTTCTTCAATTATTCTGATGGACTCTCAATATGTTTAAAAAATTCAGTCATTTGTTTTGTTGTAAGCTATTTGATGGGTTCAGCAATAAAGGGCTCCTAATTTCTGGAAGTGGAAAACAACATCATTCATGTTTTCCATTTCCAGAAGCTCTTCATTAGTGAGCTCTGATGAGTGGGACTTGAACAGTTTATCCATACTTATCTCATCTACATGAGACAATTTTTAGACAAAAATTTTTTTAATTTAAAAAGTTAATTTACTTTTCAAAATCATGTTATAGCGAAAATGAGTAAAGTGAGATCATGTATAACGAGGGATACCTTATTGTAATATGCATGCATTTATAAATAAGCAAATCTATAAACAAAATATAAATAATTCAGATAAAATTTATTCCTATAAAATTTTCATTAGTGTATGCTGTAATAACAAATTTGTAGAGTGGTTTAAGATACCAGTCTTGAAAACTGATGTACGTGATAAGTATATCATGAGTTCAAATAACATTCCATCTGTATACTGTTTTAACATGACTTAAGTCCATTTTATTAACCCATTTTCACCCAATTTGTATATGTGCCTAATTCTGTTGCAATAACTTAAAGATCTTCACAGAATATCTGACCTATTCCATTTATTGGTACAAGTTTAACTTCTGCATGAGAACTGTTCTGCTGACCTGCATTGATTAAATACTCCTTAGCTGTTTGAGAGAGTTTATAAAAATGTCATACATTTTTAATAAAATCACTCTGAAATATGAAACCAGCCTAGTTTGAATGTCACCACTCCACTCTGCTAGTAGATCCACCTCATGTCCTGTTCAGTCATGCCAAAAATATAGATTAGCAAGTACCCCTGATTGAGACATTGCTTGAAAATCTCCAAAACAATTAAATTTTCAAACAAGCTCCTTTAAGGTGGTGTGTTTCTAATTGATGTTCCTTCTCAAGGCCAAGGAGCATGCAAACAAGACCAGTGTCATAGAAGTATAACTTTGGCATCTTAATTAGATGCTTGTTGAAACTTTGGTGAAATGGCTGAAAAAAAAATATTACGTAACTAGCATCCAAAATATTCAGCCACTGACACATGGTTGTATGAGAAGTACCAAATCTTGAGCGAGGGATGATAAGTTAAAGATCTAACCTACTCGACCTGCATGCAATTTGAGGAAGGTTTGGAATCTACCAATATTTTCAATATTTTTTAGTTATCGCATATCTTACTCAATGTAGGTTTGGATGTAACTAGAATAAAAATCCAGTGGATGCATGTTAAGGCATAGTAACCCAGGATACCCTCCTTTGAAAATAGCTGAATTAATATTTATAGGCATACCAAGTTCAGATAAACTCAAAGGTAGTTTTGTGTTGTCATGCCTATGCCTAGTGTTGTAATTTGTTATTATATATATATAGCATACACTATGTCAATGATGGGCAAACTACAGCCTGCCACGATAATTTGTGCAGCCTGCAGTCCATGCACAAGTGTAATTTTTTAAAAATTTTACCACAAAAATGTTAAATTACAAAACAAGCAGCATAATTATTTAATTAAATTTAGATTTTGTACACTAAAACACCACCTTTAAAAAATCTGGAGTGTGCCCCATTCGACTTTCCGATATTTTTGAATATATAACCTATTGGGAACGGATTTTGAGGCAATGGTAGTGGTAGGGAGTGGCCGTGAAAACTCGTTGAAAACAGAACATTGGTTTTCAGCATGATCGCAGCATTTTCCTCTACTATGAATACCTCATGTATAAGGAAGTACAAACATTTTTTAATGCAGTTCACTAGAGACCTTACAGAAGTCCGTGTGGCCCACAGTTAGAAAAGTTTGCCCACCACTTCACTATGTTATGCTTCATTTTCACTTTTATGAAAGTTTTCTTAGCACCATTTTATTTTTACAAAAGATGTGTATATTAGTACCTGTCTTCACTAATCAAAATAAATCTGGAGAGTATTTTTACTTTTATAAAAAGAAGTCAGCCAGATAGCATGTTGTAATGCAGAAAATTATGATCCTGGAGGATTCAGATTCGATTTTGGATCCCTTATCTCCAATTTTTTAGAGAGGTCTGGTTCCAGAACCCTTCCTGAAAAACCAGAAGGTTGAAGGATGATGTTCAACTAGAAGGTTGAATCCCATCCTTCAACCTTCCAGTTGACCCATCATGGGTTTTTACCAGCATGTGATGGTCTCTAAAATTTGTTGCCATTAGATAAAGCATATCCCATGTGTGATATGATGGCTTAATTAAAAACATAAGTGGTGCTGTAAGTGAAACTACAGTGAACACACATTATTTCTACTTTATATATATTTATCATATTATTTCTGTTTTTATTATATGTTAGTGCTGTTTTAGGTTTTATGTTATTTGGTATGATTTGGTAAAGTATTTTGTTGGATCTATGAACACTCAAAAATTTTCACATATTGCATTTGATTTTGAAATTCAGAACTATTAACTGCCAACTGATCTTCAGATTTAAGTGCAATATGGCAATAAAAACATGTCAATCATATGTGATCTTATATATTAGTTAAAATATATACTCTTGAATATCTGTGGTTTGGTTATAAGGTTGTGGATTAAACACAATTAATCCATAACTTGGAAAATGATGTTTAATTATCAATGTTTTATTTTACTGTAGATGTGATACTTGAAAGATTTTTAAACATCTAGATTTGTTCCTTTTGTTATATCTTAGATAATTGACAATCAATATTAAGAATCAAATTAAAATTAAAATATTGCAATAATTTCTTACTGAAAATAAACAAATTTCTTTTTTCGTTTTTTCAATAAATGATAGGACATTTGTATATATATGTATGCAAGTTATTTATTTTTTAATATTAAATGCATATTGTTTATAATATTTGTGGATTATATGTGGAATTTGTTATCTGAAGAATTAATTTCTTAACTGCTTTGGTTAATTGGGAATCTAGTGTGTCTCATTCTTTCCAGAGTCTTAGGCAGACATTTGTGGACATGATGATGATGATAAATGTTTTTGCAAATAGTGTATTGCAAATATGTTTAAAAACTGAACAAATTTATTATTCTCAAAATAAGATAATTCTTTACAATAGTAATAATTATCAGGGAAATAATTATCATATTTAAAATTATTAAAATTAGATTTATGCATATTTAAATAAATATATTTTATTTGTAAACATTAAGTGGAAATTTTTTCCTTGATGATTTCCTTGATTTTTTCCATTGACAAATAATAAAACAACATTCAGATATTAGAATGATGATAAAATATATTGTTCTATCTTATTATTAATATTTACATGTGTTATGCATTATTTATCCAAATCAACTATAATAATATAAAAAAAAATACTGTTTATAATCTAAATAGTCAATTCTCGTTATTCATGGATTCCATATTCGCATATTCAACTATTCGTGAAAATTTATTTGTAACCTCAAAATTGATATTCGCGAAGCTTTTGTGCTTATTCGCGGACTCTTGCTGAGTGGCGAAAATACTGTTATCAATGTAACATTCTCTCTCTCTCTCTAATAAAGGAAGTTTGTCAGCAAATGTAGTCTCTGAATCGGTTTGCCGGAAAATTTCTCATTACCTATCTTCGCTCACTCCACAGACCGCAGGTAGGCCAAAGGCCTGTTCATATCGTTCAGAGGTCACATAGAAGAATGTGCCTCTATGTTTGAATGCAGCCTCAAATTTAGGCAGCTAACTTCCTGCGCATTGACTTCTTACGCTGAAATTTTAGAAGATCTGAGGCAAAAAGCGACACAGACAAGTCTGACACAGTTTTTCAATGCAGTTCAGAAAGACAATGTGTCAGCTGTCATATCAAACATCATGCAACATCGAAAAACTATCAATCAAAACTAAGATTTTATTTACTACATAGTTAATGTTTTAAAAAATTAAATAAAGATTACTATAATTATAATACTGTATTTAATATTATACACTGCATATACTGTAATTATTTGTAAGTAATGTTTACTTATTAAATAAGGTGTCTGTAAACAAAAAACACACACAAATCAATCTGAAAATGTTGGGAAGAAAAGTTCACAGGTACCTAACTCTATATTTCCCATAAGCATAATGGTTCACTATTCACTAATCCAGTATTCGCGAAGAATTTACAGAACGTAACTACTGTGAATAGCGAGAATTGACTGTATATTATTTTAATATTAAAAACTAAAAAAGAATTATAAATTTTATATAAATCCTTGAAAAGTGGAAATGTTGGATTTTAAAATTTTCCAATTTTAGGGTATATCATTATTTTATAAATAGAAAATGAAACTGGATGACAAGGGAAAATAATGAACAATCTAGCAAGAATAAATATATATCATGAGAAATAAATATTTTTCTAAAATACATCATGATATAAGAGTAACATTTACTTTCATTATAACAAACTTAATTCTAAATACAGGTAAAGTGATACTATTTCACAGGTAAAGACAAAATTTTCAGTATTATTGTTTCATAAAAAAATAATTAAAATTTTTTTATTAAATATTATATATTTTAATTTTTTTTCAAGTTTAATAAATTTTTATTTTTTATTATTTATTAATCATTGTATTAATTATTTATTATTTATGAGTAGTTATTAAGTAAAGTTTTAAATAACTGTCCTATATTAAGGCACAAAATATCAATAATCATTTTATATTTGCTAATTGCAAAATTTCCTGTATTTTCTTATGTAAATATGACTTTTGCACAAACTTGTTCAGAAATGTCAGAGATTACTGCATTTTCATCAGAGGAAATGCCATACAATGTATTGCTGCTCCTAAAAATTGCCAGCATATTTTCATAATAAATTGTTTTTAAAACTAATAAAATCATTTTTATTAATTTAAAAAAGTAATTTGTCAATTACATTTTAAAATTATATGTTATTGCGATTTGCATGTCAGTAATTGAAAAATCCAGAATTTCTTGCGCCTCAATTGCACATAAATTGCATGTCAGCAAATCATCCGTTTGGTAAATATTAAGAGAAGAGAACTTCTTCCCGTACAAAAATCAATACCATGAAGAACTTTTTCCAGGTGATGATGATAGAAGAATGTTATTTTGTGGAAAGATGTTGGACTTGTTGTACAATGATGATAATCTGCTCTACAAACTGATTGTTTCAGATAAGTGTACATTCTACATCGATCACGCTCCAAATCATCAAAATGTTCGGTATTGGGCAGTGGATAATCCACACCAGATGTCAGCTATATGCACTCAATATCAAAAAGCTGTAAATGTTTGGGCAGGACAGGCGGACGACCAAGTAATTGGGCTCACACAAGACGTCTATCTGTCTTTACTACGTGATCGCATTTTAAGTGCAATTCGACAATTGGGAAATCGGGTATGTTAAACGAAATTGTTCCACCAGTGTTTCTATTATTTTTAAGGTTTTGTTGTTACAGTAATTTCATTAAAAACGACGTACAAGTAATAATTCATATTGTTCTTTTATGTCACAATAGGAGGATATGTGGTTTCTTCAAGACGGAGCACCAGCACATAACAGTGCCCGTGTTGTCCTGTATTTGAATGAAGAGTTTCCCCAGCGCTGGATCAGAACAAATAGTCCAAATATTCCGTATCCTGCACGATCACCGGATTTGAATCCTCTCGATTTCTTTTACTGGGGCCACCTTATGCGACTCATCTTCAAGAAGCAACACGAAAACGAGATCGAACTGCGTGAGGCAATAATTGCTGCCAGTGCCGAAATCACTCCTCAACAAATTGCCAATTCTATGACAGAATTTCGAAATAGGCTATGGTATTGTTCAGCAGAAACGGGACGGCACTTCGAACATCTGCTGTAAAGTTGTATGATTATGTCATGTGCAATAAAGTCACATTTCAGTGTACAGTAGTCTGTAAATAAAGATACACCAAAAAATTATAAAACAACTTTAATTACAGTTAAGAAACTAAAAGAACTTAAAGAATAAATACCCTTAAATGCATTGGTAATCGACGGAACTTATCCTCTTAACCACTGGTCCAAAACTGACTGTTCCTCGGCCGCTTATGGCCATCTCCCGGTCTTCTGGGCCTTCCGACTCTTTGCATGGGCGTAACCGCTAAAACGTTCACCAATTTGAATCCGTTCAAAACGGCCAATATGTTCAAACGCATGGCCAGTAGAATTAAAAATATAAAATAAATTTTCATAGCAAGCGATTCCTGACGTGATATATGCATCAGAATTGGCTCGATGCCAAAAATCAGTGTGTTCGGTTTCAAGAAAAACTCACGGTATATATATATATATATATGTACAACAAACCCAAATTCAGGAAATACTAGAATTTCCTAGTCAAAACGAGAATATCCTAACCCTTGTTGGACGTTCTAGTATTTCCTAGGCTAAACTTGAAATGCCAAACATTTCTTATTCAAAGTCCAAAATTTCTAGTTTTTCCTAGTCAAAACCCGAAGTGACAAATAGTTAAAACAAAAGTCTTCATTTCTTATATATTCCCACTCAGAGTTCGATATTTGCGAGCAGAAATTTCTTTCTTTACAGAATATCCATAAAGATAAACAAATATCATTGAGGAAGGCTGCAATCTGAGCCAGTGGAAGTATGTACATAGAGATAAATCTGCTTTAAATGAACAAAGTATTGTATATCTAAATTATGTTTGTACAAAAAGAATAACATTTTGTGTAATTCTAAATGCCACAAAAGCTAAATTGCAAAAATAAACAACAGAAATAGTACCTAATTATGTTTTTTTATTTTTGTATTTATAGTAATACCATGAATAAAAACTGTTGATTAACTGATTTAAAAACATTATTATAATAACATAAAGATATTATATAATGATATTATTATTATTATGCTATCATTATATGATATAATGATATTGTATAATGCATATATTTATTACTTGATAGAAAATAAAATAAGACAAATTGAAAACAAAGCTACTGGTAATTCTCATTCATTATTTACATGGTTGACTTTAAAGAACTGAAACTGCCAATTTTTTATTTTTTATGGACAAAAATTTTCATATTTTTATTAGTCGAAGTTCAATATAAAATACAAGAAAAAATTTTAAAAGTTGAAAAATATAACTAGGTACAATACCTCTTATTTATTTTTGCAAAGTAGACTTTAGTGGCATTTAGAATTACACAAAATGTTATTCTTTTTATATAAACGTAATTTAGATATACAATATTTTGTGCATTTAAAGCGGATTTAGCCCTATATATGTACTTCCACTGGTGCAGATTTGCAGTCTTCTTGAATGAAATTTGTTTATCCTTGAGGATATTCTCTAACATTTTTACATGGTTGACTTTAAAGAACTGAAACTGCCAATTTTTTATTTTTTATGGACAAAAATTTTCATATTTTTATTAGTCGAAGTTCAATATAAAATACAAGAAAAAATTTTAAAAGTTGAAAAATATAACTAGGTACAATACCTCTTATTTATTTTTGCAAAGTAGACTTTAGTGGCATTTAGAATTACACAAAATGTTATTCTTTTTATATAAACGTAATTTAGATATACAATATTTTGTGCATTTAAAGCGGATTTAGCCCTATATATGTACTTCCACTGGTGCAGATTTGCAGTCTTCTTGAATGAAATTTGTTTATCCTTGATGATATTCTCTAAAAAAAGAAATTTCTGCTGGCAAATATCGAATTCTGAGTGGGAATACATGAAAAATGAAGAGGCTGCTGGCAAATATCGAATTCTGAGCGGGAATACATAAGAAATGAAGAGCAAATATCGAACTCTGAGCAGGAATACATAAGAAATGAAGACTTTTGGTTTAACTGTTCACACTTCGGGTTTTGACTAGGAAAAACTAGAAATTCCGAACTTTGAATAAAAAATGTTCGGGGCTCCAAAATTTGGGTTTTGACTAGGAAAAACTAGAAATTCTGGACTTTGAATAAGAAATAGGTTTTGACTAGGAAAAACTAGAAATTCCAGACTTTGAATAAGAAATACTGTATTCGGCATTTCGAGTTCGGCCTAGAAAATACTAGAACGTCCGACAAGCTTTAGGACATTCTCGTTTTGACTAGGAAATTCTAGCATTTCCTGAATTCGAGTTTGTCCTGTAACATATACAGTATATATATACATACACGTATACATACACGTATACATACATACATACATGTATATACGTATATATACATATATAGTAATACATAATACTATGGTTACATAATTAAATCTTTGATATATATATAGAAGTTTGATATATGGCGGTCCGACTGTATTTTTGAGTAGAATACAACTTTTTAATTTTTGTCTCCTATTATAATGGCAAATTTAATTATCTTGTTTCCATCTGTTTGAGATCTTTGTTGTCACTTTGTCATTCTGTGTAAGTTCTTTTATGTAGTTGTTTTCATTCTTACATTTCAAAAAACTTTTAGCAGCATCTAATCTAAATATCTTTGTTTTCAATATTTAATTTGTGCAGCAAATTTTCTAAGATATTAGCTACTATGGTTAATACATAGTTCTTGTAAGGAACAAACTTAGATTCTTAATTTAAAGCTACTCTAAAAAATTTATATATCTTCTTTTGTGATATATAGATTTGTTTTTTGTTTTTAAAGATGTTCTGCTCTTTTTAAAATACTTTGTTCTAATGTTTAAGATAATATCCTTTTATTCTAATTCTAAAGATGTTGCATTGATGCAAGCCTGAAAGTACTTTATTATTAATAAAAATTTATTTTTAGTTCACTTTTTAAGCTATTTTTATTATTTATCAAACCTTAACTTTTTTGTAATAATCATATTTTGTGAATCTTTACTGTCTTTACTGAACACTGTCTTTTTTATTAGAAAAATAAATTATCTATAAATATATAATCTTTAAAATATTTATTGCTCAGATAACAGAAGAATCAGTTGTAGAAAAGAAATCTGATGTTGAACAACCTTTGGATCTTAGTTTCCCTGATGATGATGATGATGGTACTCAACAAGAAGGTATATAAATTTTGATGATTTTTATATCAGATAAGCACATAATGATGATTTAAATAAAAATATCTATTTCTCAATTATAAATTTGTTTTATATATAAATAATTGTATTTTCAAATTATATTTATAATTTGACTCTAAGTACTTAATATTTAATGAAAGTTATTAAGCAAACATTTTATTAGAATAAAAAATGGAGACAAAGGAGATTTGATGCTTTAATTCTTTTTCTTGAAACTTTTTCAAATTTTAAAAACCTAACGTTTTTATGAAAGCTATTTTGTTCTTGGAAAATTTTGAGATTTTAGCAAAAATACTATTTAAAATATATTTACTACAAACCAATTAAGCAGGAATTTAATCATGAATTCAAACACTAACAAAAAATGTTTTTGGCCAGTAAGGATTTCATCAATTGCAAAACGAATAATACATAAAAAAATAAACAAAATACTTGTTCAAACATGTTATGTTATACTTTTTAAATGTTAAAATTACCAGGAGGAAAGAAATGAGCCAGCTCTACGTTTCCCAACAATTTTTGCTTTGCCACCCAACATATTTGTTTGTAATAGTACTACAATCCAAATATTCATAATCTGTAATTTTTGAAAACCTTTGAGCTATCATTTTGCAACGCTTAAAAATTTAACATAACTCATAGTTGAGAACACTGAGCTAGCACGATATTATATTACTTGTGTATATGTATAGTTTTATTATTATATAAATGAAATTAAGACTACAATGTCAATGATAATTGTAACATTTAAAAAATATGATGTAATGCTCCAGAAATATTTTGTTTCTTTTCTGTTTCTTTTATTTTTCTTTTTTGCAACTAATGATGACTTTGTTGGCCAGAAATACTTTTTCTTAAATTGTTTTGAATTCATGATTAAATTCTAGCTTAAATGGTATAGTAGATAGGTTTTAATGTTAGTATAGAGACTGACTGTGGAATTGTCATAAAAAATTAATTGAAAACCTTATTCTGCATCTATATTTTTACACATGTTCATTATTGCTTTTCTCTCTCTAATTTCTAGTTTTGAAATAAAATTAAATATAGAATTTTATTAAATTTTTTTGACTACTTATAAGTATGCAAGACTTATCCAAAATATTCAAATTGAATTGTTGATCCTAGTAATTCATAGTTCTCAAGTGCTTCAGAAAGAGTTTGGTGTAAAATAGAATATTGAATTACAATGTACAGAAATCCTTTGATTAGTGCGGTTAATAAATCCTCGCAATACATCACATATATCAAAACTGCACTAATCAAACTAAAAAACCGATTGGAATAATCACAATGAATCCTGGAAAATATCAAAATTATAAACATGTATTTTTTCTCCTCTCTCAAAATGTATCTATATTGCATTACTTTGCATTACAAACATCTACTTTAAATCATTGAGGAATGTGGTATAGGTATTTAAAAATTTATAGTAAGAATTAAAATTTATTTTTCACAAAAGAAATTATTTTTTACAAAATTGCGTAAATTTTGTAAAAATAATTGCATGTCCATAGACATCGAGTACTGGAGAGGAATTGAAGACAGGGCTGGCTATATAATATTGTAATGGCTATTATTAGATAGTTGTCGTTCATGCTAAATTTATTAATAAATAAAATTACAAACAAATTTAAAATATAGCAATTACATGGCAAAAGTCATAATATTAACAGAATTAAAAATAAATAAATAAAATAAATTTATTGCAATGCTCTAACCATGTAGACTGACAATCCCCCGAGATTCAGTTGCCAATGCTTCAGAGGGTTTGCAAAAAAAAAAAAAAAATCGCACTTGTTGAAGCATACTAATCAAATCTGCACTGCATATATCTAGGGATGGTCTCAATTCTTTTTAGCACACTAATCAAAACCCCATTATTCAAAAAAAAAAAAAAAAATCGCACTTATTGAAGCATACTAATCAAATCTGCACTGCGTATATCTAGGGATGGTCTCAATTCTTTTTAGCACACTAATCAAAACCACATTATTCAAACCCGCACTAATCAAGGGATTTCTGTATTAATAAGTATATGTTATGGCCAATGCCTGACATCTAGCCAATTCGCAAAATGGCTAGCTACTTCTAGATTTGACCGACCAATTCATAATGTACCCAATAATCAATGGCCAATTTGAGAATTGTCCAAGTAAAAGTGGCCAAAGCTATAAATTTTGCATAGCCAATTATGCCGTTATAGGAGTTGATCATGTCAATTCTAATTCTTGGCCTCTGATGGCAGATTGGTAATGCGTTGGTATGCTGTGCAGGAGGACCCAGGTTGGCATCCTGGGTTTGGCATCTCCTGAAAAGTTTTTTCAGGGTCCTGAACCAATCTGGCAATCCCTGTCCTTCACCAACTGGTCTCCCTCCGTGGGTGTGGGTGGGGCTCTTGGTTGGAACTGGCTCCACCCTTTAGTAATTTCATTGATTGGAAAGAGGCATAAAAAAAAAACACTTCTGACTCATGTTATTACCACTGTGAAAATCTTTTTAGTTTAGTCAAAGTAGAAAAGATTAGTTGTTGGAACTGGCTCCACCCTTTAGTAATTTCATTGATTGGAAAGAGGCATAAAAAAAAACACTTTTGACTCATGTTATTACCACTATGAAAATCTTTTTAGTTTAGTCAAAGTAGAAAAGATTATTTTTGAAAACAGAGAAAAGCTAATCAGTATTCAAGTAGTTTTATTTAAATTGAAAAATTAATGAAAGCAAAAAATGTCTTTCCAGTTGAAAAACATATCAAAGAAAACAATTTTTTGAAAACAGAGAAAAGCTAATCAGTATTCAAGTAGTTTTATTTAAATTGAAAAATTAATGAAAGCAAAAAATGTCTTTCTTCAAAAAAATCTTGTAATTGCAATTGAAAAAACACAAGAGATCTTTTTAGTGAATAGTTTTTAAAAAATCACACAAAAGAAAAAATGACTTTGGTTGTAAAAAAAATTTGAAAAATTGTAAAATTAAGATCTATTTAAATATAGTTGAAAAAATCATGTCAAACATTTTATATTTATTATATTAAAAATTTACAATCTGCCACAATTGTTCATAAATATGGGATTTCATTTTTATCTTTTATCTTATGGGAAAATACAAAAAATAAATCCAAATGCATTACGATAAATTGCTTACAGAAATCTTGCAAAAGGATGTCTCTATCTCTATCCTTTTTTTTACTCTGAGAGAGAATCCCATTTATATTAATGGGTGGGTAAGTTCTATAATGTCATTACGATAAATTGCTTACAGAAATCTTGCAAAAGGATGTCTCTATCTCTATCCTTTTTCTTACTCTGAGAGAGAAACCCATTTATATTAATGGGTGGGTAAGTTCTATAATCTCTTGCATCAGTATTGTAAGACCAACATGTGACATGACAGACACTCCCATTCTCGCTGATAAATAAATCAAAATTCACATGAATGCACTCTTCTACTTAGCTCTGCAAAACTTCTAGCATTGGCACTTGGACAATTCTCAAATTGTCCATTGATTGTTGGGCACATCATGTATTGGTCAGCCAAAGCCCAAAATAGTCATAAATTAAGTTCTAGTCAAATGACTTGGCCAAATCTAGAAGTGACCAGCCATTTCACAAATTTTCTGTCTAGCCAATTCATACAGTATAATACATATATAATAATATAGTTTTGAAATTTGTTATATAAACTAGTAATTATTCACTATATAATAAAAATTTGCCATAATTTTAAATTGCCAAAGCATGAGCATATGTACTTATTACATTGTACTAATAAAAAAGTTTAATTGTTGTGAATTCTTAAATTATTGAACTATATTTAAAAATAAAAAATGTTTAATTAAAAATATGATATTTATACCTAAACATTGAAATGTCTTTTGTGGTTAATTACTTAACTTAGTAGTAGAAAGAAAATTTAATTTTATCATATGAAAACATTTCCAGAGTAAAATATTAATATCAGAATTTTCAAAAAAATAATAGAATTAGTTAGTAGTAGAAAGAAAATTTAATTTTATCATATGAAAACATTTCCAGAGTAAAATATTATTATCAGAATTTTCAAAAAAATAATAGAATTATAGTTAATTTTTAAATTCTAATAAATTTAATAATTTTCCTGTTTCAATATTTTTGAAAAATTTGCTGTATATATGCTTATGTAGAAATTGCTAATTGTTTGGAATGTAGTTTTTTGAATTGATATTGTCAATATTAAATAAAAGCATTTTATTCTTTATAGTTGACTATTTTATCATTTTTCTGAATTTATATATAGTCTCTTTGGAATGTAGTTTTTTGAATTGATATTGTCAATATTAAATAAAAGCATTTTATTATTTATAGTTGACTATTTTATCATTTTTCTGAATTTATATATATATATATATTCCTAAACTTATGATGAAGTTATATTTTGTTAACTCAATCTTAAGTTGAAAATGACCCATAATATTGGGATGTTTGGAAAGTAATTTAGTTTTTTTCCCACCAGTGTCATTAGTTGTATTTTTACCTGCCAATTTCATCCTAAGCTATATTGTCATTATAAATTTCGATAGCTGACGTTTCACGGTATATTTATATAAAAAAATTTTTTTTTATTCTGTGCAGTATTTTTTTTGTGTCGTATCAAAAATGAAAAATAAAATTGAGATTTTTGGCATATTTTGCTTTATTACCGAAAAAGTAAGAATGCTGTTCAAGCAATTAAAAGTTATGTGAAGTGTAGGGAGAAAATAAACAGAATGCCATGTGGTAACAGAATGCCAGTGTCAAAACTGGTTTGCAAAAATTTCATTCTGACAATTTTCATGTTAAAGATGCACCATGTGCTGGAAAGTTAGTTGAAGCTGGTGATGACAAAATAAAGATATTGGTTGAAGCAGACCGCTGAATAACAACATGAGAAATTGCTACAAGATTGAATTTTTTGAATTTGATTCTTCATGATCTTTTGAAACAACTTGGTTTTGTTTCAAAGCTCAATATTTGGGTTCCACACAGCAGACTGCTGAATAACAACATGAGAAATTGCTACAAGATTGAATTTTTTGAATTCGATTGCTCATGATCTTTTGAAACAACTTGGTTTTGTTTTAAAGCTCAATATTTGGGTTCCACATGTTCTCAAAGAAAGATTTGTTCCATTGCATCAACATCTGTGATTTTCTGCTCAAACATTAAGAAAATGATGCATTTCTGAAGCGAATCAAAATTGTTGATGAAAAATGGATTGTTTGCAACAAAGTTGAATGCAAATAATCATGAAGCAGAAGAAATGAACCGGCTTAAAGCACTCCGAAACCTGATATTCATCAAAAAATGATGCTCTCTGTTTGGTGGAATTTCAAAGGATTTGTATTTTTTGAGCTTCTTCCATACAATTCCACAATTAATTTGGAAGTGTACTGCCACCAATTAGACAAATTGAGTGATTCCATCAAACTGAAAAGGCCATAATTGATTAACAGAAATTCATAGTGTTTCACCATGGATTTGGAAGTGTACTGCCACCAATTAGACAAATTGAGTGATTCCATCAAACTGAAAAGGCCATAATTGATTAACAGAAAATCATAGTGTTTCACCATGGCAATACCAAACTTCATACAAGTTTGATGACTCACCAGAAGCTGTTACAGCTCGGATGGTGTGTGCTACCATATCCACCATATTCGCCATATCTGGCACTCTCCAATCATTACTTATTTCAGTCTTTACAGAATTCTTTAGATGCAAAACACTTAGTTTAAATGAACATGTCAAAAATCACTTGGTTCAGTTTTTTGCCAACCAAGATCAAAAAATTCTAAGAGCATGGAATCATGCTACTATCAGAAAGATGGCAACATGTGTTTGGACAAATGGTCAATATATAATTAAATAAAATATTTATATACTATAAAAAAATAAATAAAATATTTATATACTATAAAAAAATTGTTGTTCATTTTCATGGAAAAAAAATGAAATTACTTTCCAAATAACCCAAGAAATAATTTTATTAGTCATAATAGACAATTGAATACTAGATCCTTTAAGATAATATAATTGTCTGGATTTGATTCTGGATCTTCAAGGTGGTAAGCAATTATTTACTAGATTTTTAATAAAACAAGAAAAGTATTTTTAGCCAATATGCTATGAAAATAGCCAAGTTTGGAATATCTTACAAGCAATCATAAGATCAAAATATAAGTTGAGAACTACCTGTAATTTGATAATTTTTTTCAATATCATGCATTTTATTTCCATTCAGTGTTGTCTCCAACTCCTCCTGGACAAATGGCAGCAGCTGCCAATGCTGGATATGAAATTCCTGCACGTCTTCGAACACTTCATAATCTTGTTATACAATATGCATCTCAAGGTAGATATGAAGTTGCAGTACCATTATGCAAACAAGCTTTGGAAGATTTGGAAAAAACCAGTGGACATGATCATCCTGATGTTGCAACAATGCTAAATATTCTAGCACTTGTTTACAGGTATTTTAGATGCCTTGATTTGATAAATTTAATTAAACTTAAGCTTAATTTTAAAATGTTAATTATCTATCTATAGGGATCAGAATAAATATAAAGAGGCAGCAAATTTGTTGAATGATGCACTTGCTATTCGTGAAAAAACATTAGGAGAGAATCATCCAGCTGTAAGTATTTATTAGTAATTAATTCTATAAAAAAATACCATTTTAAACCCTTTTATTGTACTATTTTTTATGAATATCTCAAGCATACAAGCATACAGGATATGCCTTTTTTATGATATATTTGATGTGTATTGAAATATTAATAAATATTATCAATTTCTAATTTGATATATTAAAGAAATTGATCTTGGAAATTTTCATAATTTTTGAAATGTAAAATTTGATTGTTGATAATCTTAATCACAATAATAATCTGAATTTGATGAAAAAATTGAACAACATATTTTCAACTTCTACATATAAAGACATAACCTAAACACACTTTTTATAATTCCTTTTCCTGAATGTAATAATACTTATATTTATTTTTAAGTAGTACAAATATATAATTTCCAAGAAGCTTTCAGATATTAATTGCAATAAGCAAACAAAAAATGAGTTTAAACCAAACAAAATTAATTTGTACAATAATTAATGCTTCTGTCAAATATGATTGCACTTTCATATTAAATAAAATGAGATGTTTAGTTGAATAGACCAAAATTATAATGGTAAATAAAATTCAAATTTTTATTTATTGTATCTTCTGTGGTACAATATCCTTTTTAACTATGCAAAAATAGTCTATTGCAAAATTAATGTTAGATGTTATGTACACTAAAAATATGAATTTATATATGCCAAAGATTATAGTCAATAAAAGATTATTTTTGTATTTTTGTAAAGATTCTAAACATTCCAAATTCTAATTTATCTCTGAAATTTGAAAATTGTTTTCACTGATTTCATTTTTGTTTTCAATTTTAGTCATTATTATAAAATGGGTTTAATGGACTTTATAAGAAAGTGACTGAACTGTAAAGTCCAATCTGCTTATCAATTAACTCTTTAGCCCAGGAATTGGCAGTAAAAAATGGTCAAATTATTCTTTTCATAGATAATTTCTCTGATTCTTGATGAGACTCTTATATCTGTACATACAAACCAAAAGAAATTTCCAATGACAATGTCTTTTAAAAATATAATACATTTTTTTTTATAAAAATATAATTAAATCTGATGATTTAATATTAATTATTATATTTCATATTTCTCTGTCATTGTCTTTTGTATATTAGAAATTGTATAGTAAAAACTTGAAATTAATAATAATAATAATAATATAATAATAAAAAAAAAAAAAAAATAATAATAATAATAATAATAATAATAATAATAATAATAATAATAACCCCTCCTGAATCCTGCTAAGCTGCCTCAAAGTGGCGGAGGGGTGTACGTGGGCGGAATAGGCGATGCAAGTCAGAAATCATTTTCTAGTAGGGTCACCCTGGGCTAGAAGGCTATTCCACTATGCTCAACTAAATGCTAGCAGGTATCCCCATCTTGGTGGTGTTTTTCCAATTTGTAATGAAACAAAGTAGAAAACAAAAGCACACCAGCTCTGACATTGCCCGGGTTAACAAGGTCCGCGTGTATGGCGGGAAATTCAATTTGAAATTTGTCCGGATTTAGCTGGCGCACCCTGTATATATTACACAATAAAAAATATATACAGATAACTCTTAATTTATGCTGGAGTTAGGTTCTGCCATATTAGTTCATAATTCAAAACTTCATAATTGGAGATAAATTTCTGCAAGTTTCTACTGACTTCTCATTGGCAGATGGAGACACACTCAGGTAGTCCCTCTTTTGTCCTATTTACAGAAGCTTCTAGAAATGCATAGAAATTCATGTAGTCCATGTGTAACAGTAACAAAATCTATGAAGATACAAATTCTTAATTTTGAAACTACGTAATTTGATGCTTTGTAAATCAAGAGTTATCTGTATTCACAGACATCTTATACAAACAATGTTTGATGATTTATTGAATCCCAATAGTACTCCACAACTAAGTATACATTACTGCATCATCTTTCATGGCACAAACAGTGAATCATAGTCCAATTCTAAAGAACTCCCTGCTGTAAAAGCAAAGTTACAGATTTCTGAATGTTTCAGATTTTGGATAGTATATACTCAACCTATACTACACTACTTTCCATAAATTAAGGAAGAAACAAAAAATAATAATACTTCAACAAATATACTATTATTATTTCTAAAATTCAGTGAAAATATTAATTATATCACACATTGAAGAAAGACTAAAAATAATGAATACATAATATTTATTTCCTATAAAAATTTGAATATATAGAGAAAAATCAAAACAGTACATGAAAATGAAATAACCAAAATGTCTCAATATGGACACCTTAAATGTTACCTCGAATAGTAATACATGACTTACAGCAATGTTTCATGCTGTTTATGATATTGCTTATCAATTCAATTGGTGGAAATGACCAAGGTTCTTGCAAAGCACTTGAGTTCCCCAAAATCTTAGGGTAGAGGTTGAAGACAGTTACCTGTGCCTCTAGTGCCCCAGATGTGATCAATAAGGTTACGGTCAGGAGATCTGCCTGGCCAATTCATATCAATGACAGTTTGAACTTGAAGGTATTGTTGTATCAGTCTGGCTTGGTATGATCAAATATTATTGAACTGTAGCATAAAGGAATCTCCAATTGTATTTGCATTTGGGCAAACAACGGATCTAAGACTTAATCCATATACCTTTTCGTATTCATATTTCCTCTAGAAAGCATGTCGTGGTCCTCTAGAATAGTGGTCTCCAAAGTGTGGTACACGTACCCCAGGGGGTACGCAAGACGATAGCTGGGGGTACAGTGAAAACAATTTTTATATATTGTTTGTAGACTCTACAAGCTGCTAGATCACTGAGTATTAAAACTAAATATCAAAATAAATTAAACTTGGAACCAGACCTTCGTATCGCAGTGTCAGATAACATTAAACCAGCATTTTCAGAAATTATTAAACAAATGCAAGCCCATTCTTCTCATTAAATTTTAATAAGAAAAATAAATATGATCTATGTTTATAATAAAAATAATGTGCAATTATAACTTTTTCGGATATTACATAAGGCCTTATTTTCTCTTTAACCTCGTACTAGGGACATGAGATAAGTATTGCGGAGATAAGTATCGTGTTTCTGGTGACGTGTTTAATTTGGATACGCATTTTTAAACTGGCATATCTTAATTTCGGTGTGTCCTATCTACCTCCAACAAAATTCTTCTAATTCCTACAAATCTCGTCTCTTAAACAATGTGAAAACTGTCCCGCTATATTTATTCTTTAATTTTTTGTTTTTAATTATGTAATTTGATATCGCACATATGCAAATTTGACAACAATTTTTAAAAACTATCATTCAAACAATTTATCGCTTAATAGACTCGCGCTGACTATATTATTTACTTAACAACACTCCTACTGCAATAAAAATCGCAGTGCCGAGTGTCTGAGAAGGAGGGAGAATTCAGACGTTGCCGTGTTACGGAGGACATTCTAATTGTCAACAAACACATGCTCCTGCTATATGCTTTGTTTAGGGAGCTATATCTTTCAAACTATTATTTTTAATGACTTTTTTTTTAGTTTTTCGTAAACATTATGATGATTTTATGTAGAACGTATGATATTTTAAGTTAGGAATGGATAGTTTATGATTTATAAATTTTTTTATTAAATGATATGAAAATTAGGCTTAATTTATATACGAAATTTATCAATTTCGTATAAATTTCTAAATCATAATAACAATCCGATTTCCTTTAAGATGTTTAGAAAAGGATTCGATATAAATAAATCACTATGATTTTTTTCAATATCTCCCAAATTTTGGCCCAGGCGCTTATGTTATTTCTGGTTGTATAGAAATGTTGCTTATAATCTTGTTTTCAGAAATAAATTTTCTTTAAACTATATAAACTTTAATTATTTTTGTTCTATGCAAACCTATTTATGATTTAAAATACAAAATGAGAATTCTGATTAGGTATTTTTGTAAATATCTACATGCGAACAGAATTAGATGCGATGCGTTGCGTTTACGCACGCATTCCATATTGGAAAATTAATTTATTATTTTTAGATATCTTTCTTGTTTTAATTTAAAACAAGAAAACTATTAAATATATATTGTTTATGATGGCAATTTAGAAAATTCACTGACAACCTGAGTAAGGCCATTCTACAGGAGGATCAGGATTACAGCTATTGAATGAAAGGAACAAAGGAGCGGAAGCAATCTACAACCTTCAGCTGTAAATTTTAACTAAAAAAAACCATTAGAAATAAGTTTAAAAGATATAGCTTCGTAAACAAATCATATAGCAGGGAGAATGTTTATGTTGACATTTAAAATGACGCTAGAGTAACACGGTAGCATCGGACTTCTCTTTCCTTCTGTCACCCGACACTTCGATTTTTATTCCAATAGAAGTGCTGTTAAAAACTTCTTTCCAAATTAATATTTGGAAACAATTTAAACTATAAAATGCAGAATTAATAAAAACTATATTTTCCTATTACTCACTTTTAATAATATTGAAAATAAATACTATACGAATCTTTCTTTGCGTAAATAAAACTATAAATCATTATATAAATACATTTAATAAATTAGATATACTAATAAATATTTCTCATAAAATAATTACTAACTTTAAATTAAAGTTCTATGTATATTATGAATAATATAAAATCAATACTCATATATGACGTCATGCAACAGCAGAAGCGACTGCGCCTACTGCTGTGAGCCAGCCGCACAGGCTATTTTTAGTAACATATCGTGTATAAAAAACTCACGTATCTGATGACGTGTAACCAGATTGACACACGGATATTTTTTATGCAAAAACGGGATATGCAAACATATTTATAGCACGATGCATCGATGCATAATGACTTTTTAGGAAGGTACTGAAAGTTTCAGCCCAGTTGCATTAAAAGACAAAAAAATACAAAAGAAATGAGAAGTGCGCATCCCCAAATTGGTTACATGTCACTGTAAAAGGGTTAAAACACTAATTACAATAGATATCTGCTCAATCAGTTGGGGATACACGCCATTTATTTTTTCTGTCTTAGGGGTACGCAGTCAAAAAAGTTTGGAGACCACTACTCTAGAAAGCATGTAATGGGCATTTACTGGTGCTTCCTAGGAGAACCTATACAATCTAGGTGTTTCTAGTAGCCAATATGACCAGGATCAGTCTCCAGATCATAGTATAACTGTAGTCATATTACAGAGGAAATCTAAATTCATCTGTAAGGAATACAAATCTCCATTGGGTTTCAGTTCAATTGACATGATATCTTTCTCATTTCAAATATTCCTTCCTGTGCAGGGAGTAAGAGGGACACAGACGGTTGGTGTTTTAGTATACAGACCTCCTTTGTGAAGTCTTCTATGCACAGTGATTTATTTTTTCTGTCTTAGGGGTACGCAGTCAAAAAAGTTTGGAGACCACTACTCTAGAAAGCATGTAATGGGCATTTACTGGTGCTTCCTAGGAGAACCTATACAATCTAGGTGTTTCTAGTAGCCAATATGACCAGGATCAGTCTCCAGATCATAGTATAACTGTAGTCATATTACAGAGGAAATCTAAATTCATCTGTAAGGAATACAAATCTCCATTGGGTTTCAGTTCAATTGACATGATATCTTTCTCATTTCAAATATTCCTTCCTGTGCAGGGAGTAAGAGGGACACAGATGGTTGGTGTTTTAGTATACAGACCTCCTTTGTGAAGCCTTCTATGCACAGTGCAAGCATAGAAGGCTTCAAAAAGGAAGTCTTTCCCTTGCTGCACCACTTTTAGCTGCAGCAAGGGAGTCACAGATATATTGGAGTAGCATTCCTGTTCTTTCAAGTTGATAATCAAAGATATCGGTCAACATTGAACTACTCCTTAGTCTTCCACTACTTTTTCTCTGGAATGCCATATGAGAATTTGAAACTGGCTCCAAAGTTTGTAAGCCACATACTTAACTATCTGGTTACTTTTGCCTGTCTTTGGCCTGTCTCTAGCTTCCCAACTGCTCTCCATCTCAATTCATCAATTAAATTATGTCTACTATATTCTAAAATTTTTCAATGGTGCATTTATAAATTACATCATGCTATTAGGGGAAGGAGGAAGTAATAGATTTGTGACAATAAATGATGTAGGGGAAGGAAAGAGTTATGCAAATTGTGATATCACACTGTAAAATTGTTAGAGTTTTACATTTCTATGATTAAAAATTTCTTTTATAAAATATAAAATTTTTATGCTTAATTGTTTGAAAATAAAGACTGTAATGTAACATTCAAAAAACCAATAAATTCTAGAACTAATTAGCAGGTTAAACATATAAAATATATATATATTTTTTTATATTTTGTATATTTAACCTAGTAATTAATGCTAGAATTTATTAGTTTTTGAAAGTAATTACGTATAAGCAGAACTAAGTAAATAAATGTAATATAACATATTTAGAGATAACTTTAAAATTTAAGACATATATTTAGTTCTAAGATGTTTATAGTATATCCAGTTACTTGAAAGTTTATTTGAAAGTTAAAGAATATAGTATATGTAACAAAGTATTAGCGTAAAGCAGAGGTTCACAAAGTGCAGCCCTCAAACCTTACAAATGCGGCCCGCAATGTCAGATCATCCGCCATCTTGAATTCATAGAGATAAAATTTATTTATTTTTTTATAAAAATGTAAATTATCGTATTATAATTAAAAATTGTTCAGTTATAAAAATACATGTATAAGTACTTCCAAATATGTTTTCATTATTTGAAAGCACTTATATATGCAAAAAAACTTTCTCAATCATGAGTATTAATAAATCCAAATTGAGATCAAAATTAACTGATGAACATTTACAAGCAGTGATAAGAATACATCCAACCGAACCAAGGCTCAATGATATTAAAAAAAAACAACAACTGTACAAGTCACACACTCCAGATTGATGAATTTATTAGTATTTTTTTTATTTGAAATTATTTAGTTATTTTTGTTTAATTATTTTTGAAATGTGTTATTTTAAACAGTTTGTAATAAAAAATAATTATTGTCATAAAGAACGATTATGTTATAAAATTAGTATAAATCTTTCCATTTTGTCTAACTTTTCATTGATTTGAACATATTTTCCATAACACTTTTTTTGGCCTGCCAAATATTTTGGAATTTACAATTTGGCCCATCTAGGCAAAACTTTGGGAACCACTGGTGTAAAGTAATTCATATTTTTTTTCCTATTTTATATATTTTTTTATTTTTATTTTTACAAAAAAATCAGAGAAAAAATTTTTAAGAGGAGGCGGAGAGAGTCTTCAAATTTGTAACATCACGGTCAGGGGGATCAAATCTGGTGTGATGAAAAATAATGAAGGGGTGGGAGGGGGTCAAAAAATGTTTGAAATAGCATAACATAGTTTATGGATGATTCCCTATCTGTATTTTCTCTTTCATATTTCAAACTCAAATTAGTAAGAAACCTTTATAAATTAACTTTTGTGATGCAACTGATTTGCACATACTGAAAACTACAAAAATAATTTGCATATTTTATTCTTACTTAGCAGTGCATTCTATATAATATATATTAATTTTACGCATATCCAACTATATTTTAAAAAATTATTGCCATTTTTCTGTTTATTCATTAATTTATGGAAACCAATGTAACATTAAAAAATATATCTTTTACTAATCTAATGTAAATAATAATCCATTGAATAAATTTCTTGTGAAATTTATAATTACAAAAAATTAAGTATATTATTTATTAAATTAAGTATATTAATAAATAACTCAAATTTTAATTTTAAAAATGTTGTGTTAAAAAGTTTAATTTAAAAATTAATTAAACTCTTGAATATAATATCACATGCTTAAACAATTCAAAAGAATTTGACATATTAAACCTTTAAATTGCTTCTACTTAAATTCAATTAAAAACATTATACAGCAAGCACTTTTCACAGTGTAGATTATTTTATTAACTTGTAACTAATGTTTTTGATGATGACTATATGTTGAAAATATTAGTTACAAGTTAATAAAATAATCTACACTGCGAAAAGTGCTTGCTGTATAGTGTTTTTAATTAAAAGAAATCTGTTATAAATTATATGAATGAAATTATTGAATTTATAATAATTTTCTTATTTTACAAATTAAAATTCAAAATGTTTTTATTTTCAACATAGGAAAAAGAAACTAATTATTATTCATATAAATTTTTTTAACAAATTATACTTACCAAAACATTTACTCTGGTTAGTGGCACGATCTATGAAGACTTTAGCACTGATGACATTTCCAAATGGCATGAACATTTGCATCAGTTCAGCATCACCAAATTCTTGAGGTAAATGATAGATGAATAAATTACACCCTTCTGGTCCTAAATCAATTAAAACAACTGCTAAAATCTTATACTAAATAATAACACTATATTTATAAAGATTTATTACTACTTTTACTTCAAATAAAGTTCAAAATACTTTTTGCTTCTTCTCATAAGATAATTAAAATATAACAGCATAAGTTCAAGATTTATTTCTATATTTATAAAGATATATTTGATTTCATAAAATTAATAATTCCTAAAAAAATTTATTTTGCAGATTTTAGAATTCCAAAAACACTGTTTAAATGAACTAAATGTTATATTTAACATATAGTTCATATTTCATAAAAAAATTTTAATTCTGTTAAGCTTAAATTTATTTATTTTTGCACACAAAGTGAAACAAATTATAAAAGATACAGAATAACAAATCAAATTATTTTTAGTCATTAATTAATTGCACACAATATAAAATTTATATTAATATATAAGACATTCAAGATATTTTTCAATTTTAAAAACTTATGGTAAAATTTTTAATACTGATCTAGAGAATATGTAATTTATTCTCATCCATTTATTAACAATATATTATATATTACAATATTTGCAATTTCTTTTATAATTATCCAATTCAGAATGGTAACCAATTTATTATATACAGTAGATCCTCATTTAATGTCATCTCACTATTACATCACCAGAAAAACTAAATTAATTAATTAAAAAATTAAATATTTCAAGGCAACCAAACAAAATAAAGCTGTATTTCCTTATATTTTCCTTTATAATAAAGAGAAACTAAAGTGGAAACCTATAGTATTTATAGAAAGCAAAATTTATTTTTTTGTGAGTATTAACTCAAGTATACAATATTATCCATGAACAATATATTAATTAGACTATGCACAATACAGGACTCAGAAATGTATACAGAAATGTACTCCTCAGAAATGTTTATCAGGGTTCCGTGCTAAACTCATCACTCCATCCAATGCAGTGCAACAGATTTCCATGAGTGTTGGCAATCTGTGATAGAGCCTGGATGGCATAAATGTTTACTGATTACAAGTGCTATATAAAATTTTATAATTAAATCATGCTTTATTTCATTTCATTCCAATATTAAACAATATAATAATTTATTAAACATAAAACTCAGTAGTATCTTAGCAGTAGAACAATAACACTTTTTATTTACTAGGACATTTTCTGTTATGAAATAACCATCTTCAGCAATATAGAATTACAAATGTTAACACAATCAGAAAAATTTGTTTCAAAATTTAAAAAAATTTAAATATTAGCAGAGTTCTTGGTTTAGAACAGGGATCTTCAAAGAGATCAATACTGACATCCAGTAATTGATAATAGAATCTAATGGATCAATTGAGGATTGATTAAGTGTTTTTATTCATATTAATATATTTCATGCTATTTCTAGAAGTAGAAGAAATAGCAATGATTTCACTACTAAAATATAAAATAGCTTATATTGCAAAAATTTAGTCATTTTGAAAAACCCAAATATTATTATTTTAATTATTAGCAAAGACAAATAAATCTGCAGATTAAAACCTGTTTTAATCTGCAGAATAAGACTCGTGCAACCGGCCCTGAATGATTAACATACTAAACAAAACCTTATCGAGTATTTGCGTGAATATGAACTTTTTACTGGACTACATATAAAACAGAATTGTAATAAATTTCCTCCATTATTTAATTACTTCTTATAACTTTTGCTTAAAATTTTATTAAGAGTTTTAAGAATTTCTTTATCTTTTAATTAAATATCTAGATCATTATTCTAAAGAAATTACTTACCTTTATCAAATTCGTTATTCAATATTTTCAATGTTGCCATTCACTAAGTTCTATTTTGGTACGTCACATACTTTTGATTTTTTATCTATTTTCATCTTACTAGAGTCATGTACTGTATACATAGTCTTTTGCATTTTCGATGTTATGAATAATTCAAATCATACAAATTCTATAAACTCTGCATCTTTAGATATCAACAAATCAGACTTCCACACATTTGATCTAATAACGATGACAATAACACCTTTTCTCTTCTTCTTTATTAATTAATACGAAAGTTATTTTTCTTCCTCTTATTCTTCTCAAATATTAAAAATAATGTTAACGTATCTTTAAAAAATTTCCTTTATTTTAATAATATTTTAGTGTATTGCTATGCTAAATTATAAAAAAAATACAAAAAAGTAAACTATTGTACTGAAAAAAATATATTTGGATAAAAATTTATGCATAATTTCATTGGTTTACATGACTTTTAAAATACTGTACAAATCTATGTCGATGATGTTAAATAAACATATTTAATGTTTACAACATATACCTTTGAATCTATTTTACAATTATAAAATACGTTATAATTTATTTTTTCTTAATAATTCAAATAATTTGTGTCTTTGATATCTTTTACTGATATTGCTCTTGATTTAAAAAACTGTTGACCGAATGTTACTTGAAGGATTTAGATTCAATTTCAAATGCAGATTCTGGATAACTGTACAGTAAAGCATTCGGTTACCTTCTTGCATCTCCAGTTTTTCAGGAGGGGTCCGGGCCTAGCTCGTTAAAATCCATCTTTCTAACTTCCAATTGATTTTACCATGGTTGTAGTCATCCCGGAGGGGCTGGCTACAATCATGATGAATTTGGCGATGGCACATGAAATGTGATCGCCGCCAAATACAGTATATTCTTCATGTAATTCGGCGGTATAATTCAAATTAACTAATCAATTTCGGTTCCAGCATCTTCAAATTTCTTAAGGTAGTCGGATAGAAGTGTGCTGTGATTCAACCCTAGAGGACTTAGGTTCAATTTCTAGATCTCACTCTCAGCTTTTCCAGAAAGGGTTTGGGCCCGCTTATTAAACTCCATCTTCCATCTGACGGCTGACTAGAGTTTTAAGAAACCTGTGATAGGCATTGTACTGCCCAACCGCTTAGTACTCACTAAATGGAAAGTGGCATTAAATTACATAAAAACAATCCTATACCTTCTACGATTTTTCAGAAAGGTCCAGACCTAGCTTGTTGACCCCTTTAGGGATGTGGACGGCCCGTGGTATACACTGAAATGCTCCATTACTTACTTGTTAGTACCCCCGGGATGGAAAGCGGAATAAAGCCATATATGAATACAAATTTCATAAGGAGAATCCAGACTCAACTATTTGAATCCTATTATTCATCATATGTAATCTCGCGATGGACAAGATGGTCAAGTTAAATTAGGTTAGTTTAGTTAAGCCGCCATATCCTCACGGGATATGCTTTTCTGATGATGGCCACTTTTAGAGCCCACACAGGTTAGCAAACACTTATGATGGGATCAATCGGAAGATTGAAAGATGGGGTTCAATGGTCCGGGCCCGAATACCTACTGAAAAATTGGAAGTGTGGGACCAGATTTGAATCCGGATCCTATAAGATGGTAAGCAAACGCTTTATACTCGGCCATCCGACCGAACATAGGCGGTTAGTGACAGACTCCAGTAAGGCTCTTACCAATGGATCGCCCCTCCAGTTGGAGATTTTTATTAAATTTGAATCCAATAGTAGAAGCCTCACCGTTTAGTAACTGAAAATTATTAATCCATGTTGCTCCTATTACTAATTGGAAAGTTAGTTTTTAAGATTAGAAAATGACGTAAAACAACAGAAAGACAAAAATAATAAAGGTTCCCAATCCCTAATTTAATTAAAGAGGTGACCGAATATTCGGGTAAAAGATGTACTTCTAAAATGACCCTGATTTAATTTCTGGCTCCCAAATTTCTGGATTTTTTTCAGGAGGAATCCTTTATTCTTTATATTACGCCGCTTTACAACTAGAAGTAAATGTCGGCTGAATGGCAGCAATAAAAGCGTGCTGTTTCCACTTCAATTCAAGCATTGAAGTGGAAACAGCACGCTTTTCAGCAATTGATAAATGACTGGGATCCATGGGACAATAATGTACAGTAAAATCCAGATTCTATTCTCGGTTCCCACATCTCCAAAAATTTTTCAAGAATATCCATACTTGGGTCGTTGAATCCATTTTCCACCTGAAGACTGATTCCACCAGGGTTATAGTGGGCATTTTTGTCAATGGATGAAGTCACTTTCCATTCAATTAGAACACTAAGTGACAGTGCGAAACAAGCCCTTCCATAGGCTGTCCACCCCTGCGGAGGAGTTAGCCGGATTGTGGAGGACGGGGATCGACGAGCCGAGCCCGGACCCATGATAAACACTTTCAAGGGGAAGAAACCGAGACTCGAACCCTGATCTTCCAAAGTGGAATGCAGAAGCGTTTCCATGCGGCCAATCAGGCCGATTGTGGTGGTCATTGGAATACATGCCTCTCAGTACTCAGCAAATTGAATAAAACCACAAAACTTGGAATTTATTATGCGACAGGGCATTCCAGTATCCATTAAAGGTGAGTCTACTAGTGATGGAATCGGCCGTCGGTGAAGGATGGAGTTGAACCAGTCTGTTGTGGACGTTTCCTGGATAACTTGAACTTTGGATTCAGTATTAAATCAGGATCCTCTAGGATGGAATTACAACACATTTCCACGTTTGGTTTGCGATAGTTATTTTTCTTTTTTTATCAACATATGACGGCCATTTCTCACTCCGGAGTGCTAATTGATGGGCTGAAACAGGCCTTGTCACAGATTGCCCTCTCATTTGAAAGAATCAGCCATATTGAAGAGACGGCGATCGGACGGACACGGATCGCCCGGACACGAGGAATAAACTTTCCAAGAGATTGATCAGGAATCGATCTTCACTCTAGGATTTATATTTTTTAAATATAAATCCTGAAATGGAAAACCGAAACGTTTTCATGCACCAAATCTTGAATATTAATAGATATGATTAATTGATTTATTTTGCTGAATCTTTACAAGGAATATATTTTTGACGGTATGCACTTAAGACACATATTTACACTCTTGCTAGAGTTACAAACCTTTAAAGAATGAGAAACGATGGCTGTTACGGATTCTTCTCAACGTCTGGAAATGTAGGATCAAAAATCGATCCCGATTCTTTAAATGAAATCTAGTATAGGTATGCACTTAAGACACATATTTACACTCTTGCTAGAGTTACAAACCTTTAAAGAATGATAAACGATGGCTGTTACGGATTCTTCTCAACGTCTGGAAATGTAGGAACAAAAATCGATCCCGATTCTTTAAATGAAATCTAGTATGCTTTTTATAATCATTCAGCTAATGATAACAAAAATTATTTAGTTCAAATCCATATTAAAAATCTAATTTAGACAAGAAAATAATTGGATTTTCATCTGCACAATCCTGGATCCCTCATTTAGTTATTCAATAGTATAGCAAATTTTATGACCTGCAATATTAAATGGCCGTTAAATATAATCATTATAATTTTTTCTGTGGTTTCATCTTATAATATAAGGTAACTGTGGGGCAAATGGACATGCTAGTGATATATTTTAAAATATCGAATATCTTTGAATATACTTTGAACTTCGAATTTACTATGAATTTCGAATATACTTTGTTAAAACAAATTATAATACAGTATTTATTATTATATTCGGTAAGATGTAAGCTATCGAAGCACTTAATATTTATTTTTGTCAGTAGCGCTAAAATTTTGTAATAATAGATTTTAAGAAATAATGCGTTATGTCCGTTTGCCCCACACTGTAGGGGCAAATGGACATGTTTCCTTAATCACTAGTATCACTGAGAGAATAGTGCCAAACACAATATGGATCATTTCCATTTTCTATACGTGATACATGATGTCTTTTCAAATAATAGATGTTTTGCACACAATTTACACTATCTTTATATAACACTCTGTATGCCTGGCAAATATTTTCTTTATTGAAGTTTAAAAAAGTTACAACAGAAATTTATGCTACTTGGGGGTCTTTCCTACTGGTAGCATCAACTTTGTTAACTTCAACTTCCTCTATCTCAAAAAATATTTTGTTGATCGAATCTGGAAATCTCTATATTAGACAAACTCGCCTTCTTAATGTGTTATTTACAATAATGTGTTTTAGCTCCAGTTATTAATATCATTCCGTCAACTTTAAAAGCTTTCACCAAGAATATCATGTTTTCTTCCAACTAATTATCATCGATCTGAATTTCTTTCACCATTACGAATCATATCTGTAAAAATGTAATTAAAATAGAGAATGCCAGTAAATAATATGCGATACAAGTAATAAAATGCCATCTATTAATATAAATATAAGTCTATTATAAATAACATACAAAACACACGTGTCCTTTTGTCCCACAGAGATGTGTCCGTTTGCCCCACCATCAGTTTTGCGCTTTAAAGTTACAAAACTAAAAAATAAATGGCAGCAGTACATTAGTAAACATGGCTAACGATTGGAAAGGCTTTTAAGTTACTAAGCCACCAAGCATACCATTTTTGATACTACTATTAAATATAAAATCCTTATTTACTAAAACATAAATTTTACGTCATGGCGAATTTAAATGAAAATCTGTTCTTGCCTGATAAAGTTTTTAAGCTTAATTACAAAAGTTCCTTTAATATTTCAATGGATTCGTTTGGCGAAAAATAAGCATATATGTATGCAATATATAACATACTTCTAATATGTAGTTGCCAGTTTTAATATCTTAAATATTGCTAATTTCCTTAAATGATGTCCGTTTGTCCCACAGTTACCTTAACTTATATCTAATTAAAAAATAAATTATGATAAGAAATTTGTTAAAAGTAATAATTTCTAGAAATGCATTTTGAACTTTTATCAGTGAATTTTAAATTTATTAAAGTCTTGAATAAATTTATTCTCAAGAATACATATGCACACAAGAATTTCCTTTTCGTCAAATTAAATTATGTACTGTATTATACATAATTTGTTTATTTTGTTCTATTTATTTTTCTCTAGGGAAGAATTAATTCATTAAAAAGATAAATGTTTACGGGAAATACTTTTCAAATCTGCATAAGATTTTAAGTGAATAAATTTTATTGTATAAGGTATCACCTGAAGATTTTGATCCGAATAAAAATACAGAATCAATAGAATGATTCATGAAAAATTTTTAAGAATTAAATTATAGTGAACTTTAAAAATTCATGGATTCAAAATTAATTAAAATGTTCTATAATATAGCTTGGATTCAATACAAAGTTTAAAGATATATATATTTTAAATTCAATTAACCTAAATTATCGTAGTTCTGAAAAAAACTTCTTTATATTGTTTGCTGTTTCTAACGGCAAATTAGAGAAATTATGATATCAAATTTACCTCTAAGACAAGAACTGTATCTATTTTTTATATAAATGTACCAAATAGTTCAAAAATAATTAACATCTCAAAAGTTGGACGACCGTGATTTTTATACATCTGAAAATAAATACAGTACTATAATTAATATTACAACAACAAATTCATTTTCAATGGCATGAAATTCTTGATAAATTTCATAATTTTTATCAATTATTTAAGAAAACATAAAATAGGAATTCAGCAATTTTCAATGCTTTCCATTTTTTAAATGGTCAAAGGAAACTATAACATTAAAAAATTTATCTTTAAAATCATCCTTAAATTTCTGAAATTTGTTTAATTAGATAAAACCCGTTAATTTTTATATAATTTAATCTATACTCAAAACAAAACTTCCTATTTCTATAAACAAAAGAGAAAAGCTTTCAATAAATCTTTCAATATAATAATAAAATCGTATTCCCCAAAAAATTTTATTCATAAATAAAATTTAATTAACCGAATAATTTAGAAAAAATATATGTGTAATATAGGTCTATATATATATATTATAACTGAAAAAACCTCAAAAAATAATAAATCATCCGAGATACAAGATACAATATCAACAATTTGAGAAAAATAAAGTATAAAGAGAATTATTTAAATTTAATTATTAAATTAATAATTAACAAAAATTACATTTATTTAATAAAAATAAACTTATCTTTATTTAAAACACGATTAAAATCTTTTATTTGTATTCTTTAATTATTTTAACTCCGTTGAAAATGATTATTTTTAAATAATTTGATAGTTAAAACTTATATAAATAAAATGATTTATTAATATTTTGTTCAAAAGAAAATATTATAGAATTTGCTTTTCAGAAGAAAATATTTTTTGTTATTTAAAGACTAGGTCACAACAATTGTAAATGATAAAAGAGTGATTTCTCTGACTGAAACACAAAATTCAACATAAGATATATTTGAAATTTATTTATTGATAAAATATCGTAATTCGAAACTTTTCACTGTGCTGTAATAATGTTCTTCATAAGTATTTTATAGAAAATATCTTTCTAAATTACTTTACTTTTAGAAAATTCCATTACTAATCTATTTTAGACTTTTATAATAAATAATACTAGAGGTTATACAATACTTTATAGAATATGTCTTCATTTATTAAATTTTTTAAACTTTTCGCTTTGAAATGAAATTGTTCAGTTCTGCTTCTTTTATATTAAATATGTTTTACATAATTTTAATAAATTTTCAGAGAAATATCTGCAAAAAAATAAATGCAATTCTTTATTCAAATCTATTTAAGTATGGATTTTTAAATCCAGTTAAATAAATGCAAAAATCTTTGTAGGGGAAAAAATACTATATTTTGAAGCGAAAAACAACTTACCTAGAATTTAACTCATAATTAAAAGTGAAAATTTATAATTATGTGAAATTTTAAAGTTGATTTCTCATAGCAATCATTTTAATGTGGATGTAATGATAATCACAATATCCTTATTTTTAAAATGAAATTGTAACATTTATATATTATGTATTAATTATTAAAAAAAATGTTTCCGTTTTAATTTAAAAATTTTTCTTTATCAGATAAAACTCCTATTATAATTTTCTTGAAATAAAAAGTAATTTTCTTACGATTTATAGATTTAATTGGGAAAAACAAAGGATTAAAGACAAATTTGTTTATTCAAACATTTGTAGTAAATGCAAGGTACGCACTTAACATTTTTCATGGATTTTATAACACAACACATTGTAGAGACACATTGGCGGCTGACTATAATAATGGGAACATAATAATCGAACATAGTTTTGAGGTATCTTCCCACGAAAATAAGGCACGGTTCTTCTACATATTAAGGGTTACAATGTACTCAAAACATGATAATGATTCTTAAAAGAGAAAAATAAATGCATGATAAATTATATAATCTGATGAACGACAATCTTCACGCGAAATTCAATAATAGGAATACCAAAGGGAAGTTTGAATTTTGGTTGAATGTCTTAGTATTAAGTAACTTCTGCAAGAGCTATCAGGCACCAAATACATCCATCATTCGGAATTTAAATATAAGAAAATAACTTGAACAAATGGTTTCACTAAAATTCTTTCTTTGCCATTAAAAAATATCGAGTATAAAAAAGTTGCACTGGTTTTCCAAATTACTATTAAATATCATTCAAGTTAAAATTTTCTCACCACACTTAATTCGTTTTATTAAAAAAGTCTTATTGCACGCTTCCAGCCATAACAATTTAAAAATAATATAAAACAGAAATATATAAAGGAATTGGAAGTTTTTGTAACCAGCACGTTCTTCAAACTTTTTCCAAAACTTAGCTTATTATCAAACATCATGCAGTTCTTGGACGTTTATTGCAAGATTCTTGTATATAGATTATTATAATAATTTCCGTAATATTTATCTCTTCAAACCACTGTAGAAACCAGCACTACAGTGTCGAAGCTTTGGCGACTTATACTTGATGAACTTTTTCATTTCAAACCATATGACTTCCAACTTTTCCCATTACACAACTGACTGGTTTTCCAGAATTAGCAGTTTTTGAATTTATTGAATCCTGTATTGAAACACGTCCACGAGATTTGGTGATTGTTCCTGGTAAAGGAATTGGACATTTCACGTAACGCATTTCAGGAGATACTTGAGCTATTTGATTATTACAGTATTCCTAATAAAATGAAAAAAAGAAAAATCAATATTTATAAGAATTCTGCAATAAATCTATTATTAATTCTTTTTTATTTATATAAAATATTAAAAATATTAAAAATTGCCATATTGTAAACAAACGTTCAAACGTCTGTAACAATTATAAGTTAAAAGAAAAGAAATCAAATATTTATCGTTATTAATTTTCTTTATTATTTAATACAAATTGTTGTCATTATTATATATCATATTTCGAAATAATAGCAGATATTAAACTCAAGCAAATATCTCTTATATAGATCTATTTGTTTGAATTTATGAATAACATTCTTTATTTGTGTAATGTCCTCATTAGATGGAAAATCTGGAGCTATACAGAGAACAATTTGTGGAATAGGATATAACCAAATCCTTTTTCAAACAGGATAAAATAATAATGACTGAATGAATGCATTGTATTGAATAGACAAAGTGCAAACTATGTCATTCAATATATCTTATAAAATAAATGTATAATCTGACTTAAATCAGAATGAGAATAATTCTCATTGCGTCATCAATACGTATCACTTACAACTTAATAATGACTAATAAAGAGATCTTTATGTTCTAATACCTCATACACTATCCAAATAAAAATTAATAATAACACATTGAAATTAACAAAATTAATTCTTTCTTCTCATTCATTTTTTATAGATGATTATTCAAGTGCTAAACACTGTATACTCTTTTGTTTCTTATTGAAAACTTAGCGTTCAATTAATAATAACGGAATTTGAAATATCGAAAACTCCTCTTTTAATAATCTCATTATATATAAAAATTTAGTTAATAAAGTGCTAATTATAACTTATTAAAACGCTGTTTTTCATGTGATTTTCTATAAAATAGTACTTCTCCAACTTTCTGATCCTCTGCTTCCCAAATTTCATGAAAAAATTTCAAAGAATTTCCGATTCAGTAATAATTGGAAAATGCTAACAGTAAATATTTGCTTATTATATATTTACATATTTTTATTGACTGCAACATATTTTTGAATATATTAATAATAATGAAAATTGTTTAATGTTTAATTGTTTTTGTTGAATATTTTTAATATTTTCTGATCCCATAGCCCCTGTAGCTCTGCCTGCATAGCACGTATAAAAATTCAATTTCTTCTATACTAACCGTCAGAATTTAACTTTACAATTTTATCAAATAGATTATTAGTTCTAGTTATCAGCCATATGCAATCACAAGATATAGCTCTAATTTTAACGAAGTTTATTAACGATTCAATTTAACATTGAAAATCCCATAGCCCCTGTAGCTCTGTCTGCATGGCTCATGAATAAATTTAAGATTTTCGATTTCTCCCAAACTATCCATGGTATAGACTCCAAAATTGGTATATATAATGAGGACACGTGTCCAAAAGAACCAATAAAAAACGAACCAATAAAAAATACCAACTAAAAAATATTACTGCAATTTTATTATTTATACTGACCAAAAAACAAAATTATACTGACATTTAATTATTTATACTGATTAAAATATCCATATATACTGACCATTTATTTTACAAAATACTGACCAAATAAATTTTCCTCTTATATATATATATGTATATATTTCTGAGAAATAATGTATAATTAAATTTCCAAAATACTCTTTGTTAAAAATGAATAAAGAACATTTTTTATTAAAATATAAAAGTGCCAACAAGCATATTCAATCAGATAAACTATTTAATCAAAAAATGTTTTCAGCTATTCGTGTAGAATGCAAGAGTTAAACTACAGAGCAAAATATCTTTAGCTTTCCTCCTTTTAACAAATCAAAAGGCTAATCAGAGTGACTAGCTCCTTAGATAAATAACATTATAGGTGGAAGATCATTATGGCCAGTTAGTTCTTCAGAACAAAAAAAAAAGGAAAAGAACATGTTCTGTTCCTTCTCTTTTGAATGACTAGCAATTCATAGTCAA
The DNA here is from genome assembly GCA_000484575.1 of Olivierus martensii. Taxonomy (NCBI): domain Eukaryota; kingdom Metazoa; phylum Arthropoda; class Arachnida; order Scorpiones; family Buthidae; genus Olivierus; species Olivierus martensii. The sequence continues at coordinate 48,151 of AYEL01074952.1, read as the reverse complement.
TGTTCCTTATATCAGACCATTGGGTTAGGGAATCCCAGGTCAATTGCACTAACCAATAACAGAATTTATCAATGATGTCACTATTGTAAGTACAAGTTGGTTATAAGTTAAGGACTACCTGTATTACTGATTAACAATTTGTGCATATTCTGATAGTTTTGATCATTTATAAAATACATGATGGTTATTTTACAGATAATTGCAAACATTAGATTTGTGCTCACAGTGATTGCATTTGTACTTGTTTTTTATTTCAACTGCAACTGACAGAGTTACAATAAACTTTTTATTGTAACTCTGTCAGTTTTGTTAAGTTTTGCTTTTGATTTTTTATCATTTAAACTTCAATAAATATTTTTGTTGAGATTTGAAAATGATGTAAATTTTTAATATTTCTTTGATATTTTCTCCAATCAAATATTTTAATAAAATTGTAGTGTACAGAAACACAAATTGATGCAATGCAACAATATTATGTCCTGTTCTCCACTCAGCTTTTATTTCACAGTGCATTGTCTAATGGTCTTGGGGTTTGTGTAAATATCTAATAAGAAAAATTTTTTAAATTATAAAGAAATTATCTATTAACTTCAATGAATGTTATACTCTCATAACATTTAAAAGATGGGGAGATCAACTTATACTGGTTTCAAATTTTTACAGATTTTTATATATAACTTATATATAAATATATGTAGAAAATTAATTTTAATCTCTAATTATTAATCAATACAATAATTTTTTTTTTAATTACAAATAGCTTTTTATCATGTTTTCCAGAAAAAGTCTGAAATAAAAGGTAAAAATTGAAATATTACTTTTAGATAATCAAATTTTACTATCAGTTAAACTTGAATATAAAATTTTTATTCAAAGATCATAATTTACATTTTAATTTGATCCTAATATTTTTTGAGCATGTTATTAGCATAATCTATAATCATAAAGTAATATTCAATATTTTCAATACTATTATAATTTATAGCAGTGGTTCTCAAAGTGTGCGCCAGGGCGCACTGGTGCGCCCTAGAATATTTCCGGGTGTGCCCTATGGTATTTCAGAGAAATATATGTCCAGATATAAAAATAAATATAATTACTCTATTATACCATTTCATTACGGAAATACCGCTCTTTTTGTTAACATTATTATATTTATTCATTATTATATTAATTAACAGCATTTTTTCTTGCAAAGAGCAGCCATCTACTAGCTCGCAATTAGGCCAACACTATAGCGCTGTAGTCGCTTTTTACTGATTGTAAAAAAGCCTTGAGTTGACAATTAGTTTATTATATCTGTGAGGTGTTGGTAGCAGGATGTGGTATTCCTGTTGTGTATAGTACTTATTTTGAAAGTGTTGGAAGTAGATATTATATGCATATTACTTATTTTTAGATAAATACACCCAAATAAAATGGATAGATTTCTCAAAAAGAAGCGTTATATTGAAGAATCCGATTCTGGAAGTGAGCAACAGTTAACTGCAAGTAAGAAAGCAAAATCGCGGCCTATTCCCAAATATAATGAAAGTTATTTAAGCTTTGGTTTCACTTGGACCGGAAGTGAAGATCATCCTTTGCCGCTATGTTTAGTATGTGGATGTAAAATGGCAAATGAATCATTGCTTCCTAGTAAATTGAGTAAACATTTTAAAACTATACACTCCAATTTACAAGATAAATCTGTAAGTTTTTTCAAGAGATTATCTGAACAGCAAACAAAAGCGGCAAATTCTTTTAAAAGTATAATGACTGTTTCTGATAAAGCTCAAATCGCTTCTTATCAAATCTTAGAACTGATAGCAAAAAAATATGAAAGCTCATACTTTAGGTGAGTCACTTATTTTGCCTGCATGCAAAAAAATGGTCATGCCAATGCTAGGAAATGAAGCAGCAATGAAAATAAGCAAGATACCTCTGTCCAAGGATACAGTTCACAAACATATTATAGAAATGTCTTCTGATATCGAGAAAAATGTATGCAGTAATAAACTTCAGTATTCAAATTTTGCATTGCAAGTTGATGAGTCAACAGACATTACCAACAAGTCGCAACTCAGCATTTGTCCGTTTTATTAATGAAGATCAAATAGTAAATCAGTTTCTTTTTTGCAAAGAATTAAGTGTGTCTACAAAAGGTGAAGACGTTTTTAACATTTTGAATAACTATCTTAATAAATGGCAGTTAACATGGAAGTCGTGTGTAGGCATTTGTACAGATAGCGCCTCTTCCATGGTAGGCTGTGTTAAGGGCCTTACATCTTTTATAAAAAAACAAAATGAGAATGTTATCGTAACTCACTGCTTTCTTCATAATGAGGCCTTGATGGCAAAAACATTGGGAGAAAAATTAAGAGAAGTTTTAGATTAAGTTGTTCAGATGGTAAACTTTATTAAAACAAGACCTGTCAAATCGCGTTTATTCGAAAAGCTTTGTATCGATATGGATTCACAACACAGACGGCTGCTTTTACACACTGAGGTGAGGTGGTTGACAAGGGGAAAAGTACTTACCCATATACATGAATAATAATAATAATAATAATAATCTTTTCACTCAAACATTAAATTTTTTTTATCCAGTTTATTCAGCAAACTATAGCTCAGTCTAGCAGATATTTGCAAATTTTAACTGATGATGATACAATAATACTGTGAAATACAGAAGATAATCCTAAATTGCTTGAATTTTTTTAAAAATCAAGTGTGATTATATTTACACTCATTTTATAATAATAAAAAAAATTATTCAAAAATCACTTAACTAAATTACACATATTAATCATGTTTATCATTATGTATGATTCTTTAGTAATAAATCAGCATTTTAATTTTTTTGAGAAAATGGATTATCATAGGTGCTTCACTTACATAAAACAAAAATAATAAACCTCATAGCATTATGAAGTTAAAATATGATGTATAATAGTTTAATGCAAATCAGGATAAATGAAGCTTTTTGTTTTACAAAAAATCAGTTTCCTTGTGTAATCAATTTTTTCTATAGGTATTTTTTCTTGAAAAATATTGAAAATGAAAAAGTTCTTGAGAGTAGACAAACTGTTTTTGATTTTATTTTCTAATTAAAAAAAAAAGTATTTTAAATATTTTATGTTGTGACTTGCAAACTAAATATTTACCGTATATAATAATTTTAATATAATTTTAATTAATAGATGGCACTATCATAGCCCAAATTTTATTTATCATTAATCCAACAAATGGTGGCACTGTAGTTCTGAATTATAAAATTATAATCATTAAATTCTATTTAATTCCAAAAATATTTGCTAGTGGTCATTTGGCTAGTAAATAATATAGATATATATATAATCTGTCAGAACAATTATTCAAAGTTGGAGTTTTAACTAAAAATGTTTTTTTTCAAATTATGCCTTTACTTTTATTTATCCGAATTTAAAGAACTACTAATAGACAAAGTCAATAACATATACTACATGATATAGAGCATATGCAATGTGTTGATATCTACAGATTCAGTGTGTAAAAATTTGTCAAATTATGAATTATTTTAATTTACAAATAAATTGAGGAACCTATTATATTGTAATTAGAACAACATCTATATAAGTATATAAATAATTTAGTATTTATGATAATATTTAGAGATCAGTATTATTTTTTTACTAAAGAAAGAAAAGTCATATATTTGGATTTTGGTGAAATGAAATAAGAGAAATTTTTATTTTTTTAGGTTGCTGCCACTTTAAATAATCTAGCTGTACTCTATGGAAAAAGAGGAAAATATAAAGAAGCTGAGCCACTTTGTAAACGAGCACTAGAAATTCGTGAAAAAGTTTGTATAAAATTTACTTTAGAATGTCAATAATTTATCAATTTTTTTGGAAAATCAATTTTTTTGTCATACATACATACATACATACATACATACATACATATATGTATGACAAAAAAATTATGAAAATTAAAATTGAAAATTAATTAATGTAAATAATAGTCTGTTTAGTCTGTTCGTATCATGTATTGGGAAAATTACATTAAATCACTTTTAGATTCTATTATTATAATAGGTTTGAGATTGCCTATAAATAAACTAAAAATATTATTTAATAAACTGAAGTTAGTCTTGTGCAAATGTTTAATTTTGATTAGGGTAATTAAATCATTTAAACATTATACAATCCAAACCTCAAGGGAATTTAATCCAAATAAACCTAATTAACTTGCCAAATTTAACCCTTGAAACACAATGGAATTTTAATGATTCTAAGTAATTTAGACAAATTGTATAAATTATTAAACCGAAGAGTGGCTCCATCTATTAATAACTAAACTAGAAATTAAGCAAATTTACCTGAAGATGAAAAAATCTGTCTCAGCCCAGTATCAAACCAAGGATCTTTGGGGTTCCATCCCAACATCATACCGCTAGACATCGAGGCCAACAAATGGATTGATTCTTCAGGCAGTGATATTAATTTGGAAACAACTTTAGATTACCCGCATCGGACTTTGCCAATAGACCTATTCCCGACCAGGCTGAATCTAGCCACGGGCCCTCAATGGCACCAACCAAGCAACGCACAGACCGGCAAAGTCATTAAAGCACAAACATTATATAGTCCAAACCTCAAGGGAATTTAATCTAAATAAACCTAATTAACTTAATATAACTGCCTGAAGAATCAATCTGTTTGTTGCCTCACTGGTCTAGCTGTATGACGTTGGGATGGAACCCCAAAGGTCCCCAGTTTGATCCCGGGCTGAGGCGGATTTTTTCATATTCAGGTAAATTTGTTTAAATTCTAGTTTAGTTATTAATTAATAGATGGAGCCATTCTTTGGTTTAATCATTTGTATAATTTGTCTAAATTATTTAGAATCATTAAAATTCCATTGTGTTTCAAGGATTAAATTTGGCAAGTTAATTAGGTTTATTTAAACCATTTAAGTATTTACACATCCTTTATTATAATTTTTTGTTTAATTTGAGATAGAATATTAAAGTGAAATATACTTAGTGCATTAAATTTCTTTAATATTTTTTCCATCTATTAATATTAACTCTAATATAATTAATTGCAATAAGTAACATATATTTAATAATTTCTATTGCCACAGTATTTATTTATTTCCCATTCATTGAACAACTACATAATTTCTTTTTGAAAGAATCTGACTGATTTTTTTCACTTAAAAGTTTGTTTTGAAATTTTTGTAGTTAAATTTTTTGTAAATTGCTAGTAAGTAAACACAATAAAATTATTAATTAGGTGTTCTTAATCTGCTGTATAAAAGCACTATAATACTATTCAAAAGATATTGTTCTTACTACTATCCTTTAAATGCACTCTAAAATGTAAGTTTTGAATAGTATTCACTTAAAGAAAAAGGTTAAGGTTACTGATCTAGAGACATAAATTATGAAAAAATTGTAAAACTTTAAATGCACTCTAAAATGTAAGTTTTGAATAGTATTCACTTAAAGAAAAAGGTTAAGGATACTGATCTAGAGACATAAATTATGAAAAAATTATAAAACTTTTTAAAAATTTTGAAAAAATTAAATATTTTATATATAAATCTTGCACTGATTTCAGCTATATATTCACATTATCATTTTTTTTTAATAACACTTAAAGAAAAAACAATTCTAGAAAGCAGACTGCCTATTTTCTGACTGTCATTTATTTTAGGATGATTAAAGATGAGAGATTAAAATATATGTTATCAGAATTATCTTCAGTGACATAATCTAATGCTGAATATCTGAAAATCTCTCAACATTTTGATGCAGATATAAGAAAAGATATTAACTTAATAAACTTTTTTTTTATTATTCTATTTTTTCATAAAATGGTACAAAATTCTTAAATTTTCAATAGGAAAAATCTCTCAACATTTTGATGCAGATATAAGAAAAGATATTAACTTAATAAACTTTTTTTATTATTTTATTTTTTCATAAAATGGTACAAAATTCTTAAATTTTCAATAGGACCTGCTTCTCATTGACAATACATTGACTAATGTAATTAGAAAGGATTTTTGAGTAAGCCAAAAATTTTTTAATAAATGAATTGAAATTGGTGAATGGTAGGATAAAATTTTTTTAATTTTCTTGTCCAAAAATTTCAGATATATATAGATTATTATTAGAAATATTAATATATATTATATTCAAATTCCTATTTGAATATAATAAAATTATGAAAATTGGTTCATTTTAGCATTGTAGTTGTCAAGCAATGGTGAATTGGAGACAAAGAACAGGGTCAGCAAATATGGCAGGAGAAAAAGATATAGCCAATTAGTATGAAAAATGACAATGTAAACAAGAATCAGTTGATTTGATATTTTAGTTTATATAAATTTTTATTCATTCTGTAATCATCAGTTTTATTATTTGTATGAATAAAGAAGAGTTAGAGATCATAACACATTTACAGTGTATAATTTTTGTAAATAAAAAATATAAATTTATGCATAGTAATATATATATAAAGCAATAAATGCAAAGAAAAATATATTTATTTCAAAAGAAAACATCAAATATTGATTTATAAATATTGGTTAATTGCACATAGAAAGACAGGTAGATAGATCTGGCATTATCAGTGAAGTAGTGTTGTGTTAATTACTGTATATAATTGGTATCATTCAATAAAGTTGATACAAATAAATATAAAATTTGCTTAAAATGAAAATAACGTATTGTGCTTTAAATGATTACTTAAAGACTTCAGAAAATGTTGGGTACATTTATGCTTTATATGGCAATATTATAATTATGATACAGCCAAATTTGAGCAGGTCAAGTTGGGTACATTTATGCTTTATATGGCAATATTATAATTATGATACAGCCAAATTTGAGCAAAATTTGCATTTCCTTTAAAAATAGCAATTCCTTTTTCTGACTTTACATCATATAAATAGATGGCCAAAGGGGTTGGATCCCACCAATAATTTTATCATACAAAATTACTCACCGACAAAAAGTCTCTTAATTTATTTTTTCATAATCTAAATATTATAAAAATAATTTTTCATGATAAAATATATTTATCATCATATTCTACCATTGACAACCCTAGATGAATAGTGCAAGAAAATTTTTGATATAGGAATGCACACTGTTTCTGTAAGTTGGCACATTAATTGAATATGCATGAGTTTATGGAACATTGAACCAGCTCTCAGATTCCATGCAAATATACTCTTAATTTATATAGGAATGTACATTAATATTCATTTTACTCTTTTGTAGTTTATATTTTTTTTACTAATTCAGTAGTTCATAATTATTATATTGATTTTAAATTTATTGATACTAGGATTTATTATAATTGTATTTTGAATCCATCTTCATGATATTCTTTGTAACTGTATTGATTAACATCATAAACCTGTATAAACAAATAAACCATGCAAAAATAGGTATATTTTCATTTTGTTATTTGTTTATAAAATCCTGATATTTCTATTATTCTAAATAACTTTTTTCAATATGGCCCTGCAATTTTCTGAGTACATTAACTGCCACTGCAAATAATAATGTAAAAACTACCTTGAATATTTATTTTTCATAAATTTTCAAGTTAAAATAGTCATAAATAAAAAAATGTATACAGTCCTTGACTTATGACAGGGTTTCATTCCAACAACTCCATTGTAAATCAAGGACTTTTTTAATTCTTGATTTATTTGATTTCTGCCTTAATATTTTCATAAATTAGGTTTCTGTTTAACTTAAAATGGTTAAAAATGTAAAAATTTACATAAACATTTATAAATTATTTATTAGCACATATACAATTAAATACATAAATATAAAATTTAAGAATACATAAGGTTTACCATGAGATACAAAAATTGAGATGACAGAAATGAACACTTCGATTGCTAATTAGCAACTAACATTCCAAAGACTGTGATAAGTTAGAAGTATGAATCAGACTAGGGGCTATTGTGTATTGTTCAAAGCTTTGCTTGCCTTTCAATAATATGCAATAGCCTAATGCGATACTGTGATACATATACAAAAGCAATGTGATATATTTATTTATATGTGGGTAGCAAAGTTGAATTAGAGAATTTTTAATAATAATTTTTGGCCGTCCTAAGTTCAAGTCATTGTAAGTCGACTCCCTGTACAGTGGATAATTGGTTAACGAACATAATCCATTCCAAGACAATGTTCGTTATCTGAATTGTTCATTAACCGATCATTGTCCGTTCCAAGACAATGTTCGTTATCCGAATTGTTCGTTAACTGATCACTCGTGAATACTAGTACAGTGGGTGATCGGTTAACGAACATAATCCGTTCCTAGACAATATTCGTTTCCTTAATACATTAGGTGATCAGTTAATGAACATAATCCGTTCCAAGATAATGTTCGTTAACCGATCATCGATTTACCATAGGTTTTTATGAGAATTTGATAAATTCATTCCGGGGACCCAAAAAACATAAATAAAAAATGATATAATTTCTTACTACATTTATTTATATGTAATAACAATAATTTATACATACATATTCTTGCATTTTTGTTCGTTAACCGATCATCGATTTACCATAGGTTTTTATGAGAATTTGATAAATTCGTTCCGGGGACCCAAAAAACATAAATAAAAAATGATATAATTTCTTACTACATTTATTTATTTTCTGATAAAGAATCTGTCCAATATTGATTGCTTTTCTCTTTCCTTCAGGATTTTTCGGAAGTGATTAATAGCATTGTCATGGTAGAGATCCCCAAGCCTATTGACCTCAATCTGGTATGGGTGCAATTCTAAGACCAAAAAATTGTAAAATCTCTCTCCTACCTTCTTTAATAAATCTTTGATTTGTTTTACATTGTCTCTGAGTTCATTTTAATTAGGAAAAACTACTGTTCTTCCATCGTTACCCATAAGTCCACGAACATGCAAGACCTAAGTAGTCATTCCATTAGGTTAGTTAAGCCGAAATATCCTCATGGAATATTTTTATCTTGTGGTGCCACTTATAGAGCTGCCATCATCACAGGCTGACCAACACCCATAATCGGGTCAACCAGAAGATTGAAAGATGGGTTTCAATGGGCCGAGTCCAGATCCCTCCTGAAAAATTAAAGGAGTGGGACCCCAGATCCTTCAGAATATTAAGCCTCAGCTTTACCACACAGCCACTGGGATGACCTGTCATTCCCTAATAGGTGGGTCCCACAGTTTGTTCTGTGAGGTATTCATTATCCGAACATAAAAATCTTTCAAAAAAGTGTTTGTTATCCAAATTGTTCATTAACCGATCACCCACTGTATAATATATTTATGGAAAAACAAAATGTGGTCCATCTTGACAGGTATACTTTTAATGTGCAGCTTTTTTTCTAAATATGGCTATAAGAAGAAAGCAGTTTTTCAAAACTAGTAGATAAATATTAGTTTTAATTTTAAGACTGTCATTGTTGACAATTGCAACATCACAGTCTGGGCTGGATTAAACTAGTGCAGACCTGTAGCATATGTTAAGAAAGGGGCCCTATATTAAAAAAACAATAAAACAACACAAACATATTTGAACACATACATTTTTAATTTGCATAGTAATTATCATTATCAAAAGTAGCAACACAATCAACATTATTGTTTAAATATTAATTTTTCTACATTTAGCATGAGCAAATTTGTTGATGAAAGATGTACCCATTTCACACAGAAGTTTATGTTCAGAGTCACACTAAGTTACCCTCTTATACTCTTTCTTTCACAATTTCGTGACATCAAACGAAAATGCACTAAATATGGCATAAATCGCAAGATCATTGGTTTAATGCTCGTATTAGATGATGACCAAAAAAATTATGTACATATTTATTGGTGCAGGGCCCTTAGCATATGCTATCTTTGCTACTACATTAATCCGGTTCTAGTCACACTGAGGTCATTGTGTTAAATATTCCATAGTTGTTACAAACAAATCAAAAAATTGAATATCTGCTATTTTTTTAAATTATGTACCTAATGGATTAATGAATTTTAAGTTCTAATTTAAAAAAAATTCAATCCTGATTTAATTAATACAGATTTTACTGAATTAATTAATTTATTTATTTATTTTTTATTTTTTTGTCCATTGGATGAAAATATTCCCTTCCAATGGTGGTTCCTAAATTTTTTACTTTCTGAAATTTTTTTTAAATTATTTTTTTTAGAAACGATTTTTTGAATGGATTCTTTTAATAGAATTTGGATTTTTTTCATCACTTCTTTTCAGTTTATTAGTTTATTATATGAAAATAATTCTGGTTTTGAAATGAAATTATATTTTTGAAATTTTAAGTAAAAACTGAAATTTTCCTATGATGGGCTATAAAATTCTGAAAAATTATAAAATATTGTAGATAATATAAAAATATTGATTAATTCTGTTAAAATAAACAACTGTATTTCTTAATGATTTATTTTTTGTTTTAGTTTTAATGTTCTATATGCAAAAAACAAGAAAATCTGAATATAATTACTCTCAGGCCCAAGCTACTTATAAACTTTAGAGAGGCATTTGGCTACTTTTAAATTTTTGAGCCGTCTGTAGACGCTCTTTTTTTTTATTTATATACTGGAAGGGTGTTCTATATGCAAAAAACAAGAAAATCTGAATATAATTACTCTCAGGCCCAAGCTACTTGTAAACTTTAGAGAGGCATTTGGCTACTTTTAAATTTTCGAGCCGTCTGTAGACGCTCTTTTTTTTATTTATATACTGGAAGGATTTGGAGATGCCCCCTCTGGTTTTTTTGTAGCTGCTCTCTATTTATTTATATACTGGAAGGGTTAGAGAAGCCCAAGGCTGGAGAAAGAGTTGTCAGCATCATTATGCAAAACAATAATTGGCACCCTTTCCTCAAAAAAAGAAAACAAATTCGATGTGATTTTATATACATTTTAATGTTTAATATAGTGCGTTGATATATATATAAATGGCATGAATAGTAATAGTAAAACAGACCGTTCTGTTTTCACATTGCATAGCAACATGATGTGAAATATGGATTGTGTACAAATTCGATGTGATTTTATATACATTTTAATGTTTAATATAGTGCGTTGATATATATAAATGGCATGAATAATAATAGTAAAACAGACCATTCTGTTTTCACATTGCATAGCAACATGATGTGAAATACGGATTGTGTAAACAGAATGTATGAAGACATTACTGACAATTTCATAAAAAAAAAAAAAAAAAAATTGTAGGAAATTATAATTGACAAATTGTATTTCAAGAAGCAATTGTTTATTTTAATATGTTTATATTTCCTTATTTTGTAGAAATAATGAATCAAGTTATATTAATTAATATTCAAAACATAACAAAAATATATTCTTAATTTTGCAGTTTTGGCGTCCCTCTTGTATTGGCACTCTCATCTTTGCTTACTTTGCTTACCATCTTCTGCCAGTCCTGTTTGGGCCATTTTTAAAGCAGTGTGGTACTTTTATTATTTTATGGCAGTCCATTTTTCTAGAAAATTCCAGCTAAGTCTACTTTACTGCACTATATGTGCCATTGGATGTAGTGTGGCAATATAGAATCTCAAAGCCAATTAGAGTAAAGAAAAGAATGTAGCTGTTTATGTATGGCAGGAGACTATTTTAATATATATATTTTTTTTTTATCTAAATTCAAAAATTCATAAAAAAAAATAAAAGTTACTGAAATGAAGGAAAAATGTCAATAAATATAAATAAAATTGTTACTTTTGAACTAATTGTGATACAACTTCATTAATTTTTATTATAGTCTGTCCAAGTTAGTTGTGTGGGTTCAGACTGTGCATGCGGTTATTTAGACTGGTCTATTGTGTAAAAAAGGAACGTTTGTTGTTAAGTTGATGGGTAAGCATCAGCTTAGAAAAAGAAAATTTATTTTTTACATTATATTAAAATTTATATAAAGGATTTTTCAAAAAGTAACAATTATTCAACCTATCTAAAAAAACTCAGGTAATTAGAATTCCCAGTTTTCCCACCCGTTCTGCATGTACACCCCTTTGTTGTAAATGAACTTGTTCCAGTTTGTGACGTTTTCCCACACAATTAAGTTGGACAGACTATAATATAAAATTTGCATAATACTTTGTATTTTATTATTATTATTTTTAAATATGGTCCAGTTTTCTTCATTCATGGTATATTTTATTCAGAGGATCTGCCACTATTCAAAATATAAAAATTTTCATTGGATGGCTGATTTTGCATTAAAAAAAATTTTCATATATGTCATACAGAACGAAAAGTTGTGGAAAAAAGTTCACACACAGCATCAGAATGAAAAATATAATAAATTTAAAAACTTTGATGTTTTTTTGATAGTTGTGGAAAAAAGTTCACACACAGCATCAGAATGAAAAATATAATAAATTTAAAAACTGATGTTTTTTGATAAAAAAAAAAAATTAAGCAAGATCATAATTTAAATTTTTGCTTATAAATTAGGCTTAATAATCCTGACCAGCAGATGCAGGTAGAAATTAAATAATCAGGCCTCAGATGGTTAATTTTTCACATCTTTTATGATAAATTTATTTCAATAATTATTTAATTTTTCATGAAATTTCAATAAGAAAATCTCAATTCTGCAATAACTTCATCAATGTGAATTAAGTATTCTTATTTTAAATTTCATTATTGTAAATAAACTTAAATATATCATTGCTTTAATAAAAATAATAATAGAAAAATTAGAATTTATTTACAACTAAAAATGATGTATCTAGTTCCTAATCTGCAAACAGAAGCTTAAAAATTTATTTACAATACCGACACAATCCTTTTCTAATAAAACAAAACAATAATAATGTGTGTTGTTACTGTTTGAAATGAGTTACTTAGTTTGTATATAACCAAAAAAAGGTTAACATTTGAACAGATTGACATATGGTATATTAAAATTGCCAGTTTCATATATTCAAATTCAGAATGGTTGAGACTACAGTTCTTTCATGAAGACTATTAAATTTAATAATTTATGGTTGGTTAAAATTTTGGTGAAAAATTTTTTTAACTTTGTATTATACACAATATAAGGCATTTGTAACATGTAGCCATTTCAAGTTCCTGTTAATTTTTATATAATTGTTTATCTATCTCTAATGAACAGATATAATGAAATACTTATAATAAATAGATATTTCATTATATATATATAAAATTATAGCTTAATATAACAAAAAATAAAATAAATAACAGAACTTCTAGAAGTGAAAAAATTGAATCAACTGATTTTGTTTACATTGTTCTTTCCCACATTATTTGACTGTTTGCTTATCTCCCACCATAATATATGACCTTGGTCTTTATCTAAACTGTTCCCCATTTACAGACAACTAAAATTCTTTATCAGCTAGAATTTTCAAATTTTATTTCAAATTATGAAATAACTATCAAACCTGTATATGGCATTGCCCAGGCTGTTTATAATATTTTTTTAAAGATTTAAATAAAACTATGAATTAATTTTATTTTTTCACCTTTTATTAAATGTTGCTAACTAGTAGATGCAACATCAGTCATTCATCATCATTGATGATCAACTGTATCTATGTCTATTTAAGCTCTGTATGAAAAACTATTATTTCAGTGATCTATCTTACAAAACTATAAAGGTCTTTATTTTAAATTCCACCCTCCAAATATGCCACTAACATCTGTATGACATGAGATTGATGCAAATATACTTGCATAATGTTGTGGTTTATAGGGGGAAAGAATACACACATTAAAGCATAAAAACAGGGAAAAGTAATTATACTGAAAGTGCCTCTGATTAGAAATGCACTTACTTGAACTATTCACTCTAGTTCAGTTGTTCCTCATTAGAAATGAATTGCCAATATGTGATCAACTGAATATCTTTGATTTATGGCCTGTGTCATTACTGATTGCCCAAAATGAGTTTCTGCCATCTTCTGTATACTTCCAGACTTTTTTGTAAGTCACATATGAAAATATATAGTTGTTTTTTGCAAATCCCTTCAGAAAAAAAAATGTATCATAGGCAAAACTGTAATCTTGGGAGGGTTGCTTTAGGATTATCTTTATACTTGTGCCCTTATAACCAAATTCTGTTTTCTGCTTATTGATGCATTTATATCCTGCATACAAAACTCTAACCCAGCCTATTGTGCTTGGAAATCCTAATCAAGGCTATACCTGAAACAATTTTTTTTCCTCCTAGTGGCATGTCACTCTCTTCTGGCAGGATCTTTATTTTTTTTCTTATGCTTTCCTATATTTTCATTTCATTTTTCATCCTTCTAAAAGTTAAATCTTTCAATACACTTATCTATCATATACATACCCAAATGAATGGATATATACAACACATACCCATTCATTTGGGATACAATGGGTATATGTTGTCCTCCTCAAACATTGGTAATCTTAGATCTTGATCTGTCTATATAGTTTTTATCCTCCTTGCAGAATACTTTGGCAAATGTGTATAATATCATGTTGATGGCTTCCTTCTGTCTGAATTGCAGAGTTTTGCATTTTCCAGATGATAAAGCATTTTAACTTGCTGCTAGACTTAGCTTTAAACTTAACCTATGGTCCTGCAGAATCCATCTTAAATAATTGAAATTGATAGCAAATAAACAGTCAACAGTGTGAACATCATGATGGCCTATTGCTTTAAATGCTTGGGATCATAAAAATATACAACTAACAGTGGCTGTATACTTTTGCTACAGAATACTCCACTGAATACAAATGCCAAACATTTTCTGGCAATACCATGAATAACAGTTCCCTTTATTTACATATTGGTAGCTCTTATGGCAAACTGTCAATCGTTGTACAGTGGTGCCTTGTAATTCGACATTTGAGTTTCGCGAGTTGGTGCATGTGCATGCATGGAATTGTGTGATGTCATTTACTATTTGTCAGTTCTTTTTTGGGCTACTTTGGTTTACAGTGTTGTTTATATTAATTTTCAATTCTACATCTTTCAGAAAGTAAAAAATTTGTAATTGTTATTTTTTGAGTGAAATGTAAGGATGGGTTCAAAGAAAACTTACTAGAGGAATAATTCCAAAAAGAACAACATTCGATTGAGCAAAGATACAAAGAAAAAAATTGTAGATTAAGTGCAGAAAGGTGCAAAGAAAACTTACTAGAGGAATAATTCCAAAAAGAACAACATTCGATTGAGCAAAGATACAAAGAAAAAAATTGTAGATTAAGTGCAGAAAGGTGGAACAATTAAAATGTAACTCGAGTATGGCATTCATAGGACAACTGTTGCAACGTTTTGCAACAGAGAGTGAAGATTATGGGTCTAGAATATCTGCTGGAAGACTTCATTCCAACATCCAAGGGTTAATAAATTGTGTGTTGTGTATAAAATAGTGTATTTTGTAATTTAATGTGTTATACAATAGTAAAACACATAAGTAAATAATATAGTGTATCTCTCTCACTCACCTGTTAGGGGAGTGGGATGGGGACCGATAATGAATTATTCTATTTTACATAGTCTTATATGGGAAATATCATCCCGCAATTCAACAGTTTCTCAATTCGACATTACTTCAGCAACAGATTAGTGTCAAATGTACCGATAATGAATTATTCTATTTTACATAGTCTTATATGGGAAATATCATCCCGCAATTCGACATTACTTCAGCAACAGATTAGTGTCAAATGCGAGGCACCACTGTACTATCAATGATAAATACATTTTGAATGTTATTTTTTTTTATAGCCATTGGAATAGCTACATTCATGTTATTAGTTGATCATACCATGTGAAATCCTATCCAAAGCAAGGATAATAGCATATGATCATCAAACTGTCAAGAAAATACATAACAGAATTTTATAGCAGAGTTTGAGTTGTTATTGAGGTCTCTTGCAGATAGAATAACAAAATAAAATGGATGTGTATAAATATGTATATGTACCCATCTAATACTTGAACATGACTAACTGGTGATTGAGTGGATCTCATCAGGTATGGGAAAAATGGGTGCAATAGATAATTGAATAAACTAGAAGAGGAATCCTTCATATGAAGCAAAACAGATAACATCTTTATTCAACAGCACCACAATCTAAAAAGTTGTATAAAATGGAAAAAAAATTAATCAGTGAGATGAAATACTGTTTAAAATAACATGCACAATAGGTAAGTTATGTATTGTAACAAAATGAAAACTACTGCAGTTCGAAAGGGCACATGGAAATATAAACATTTATTGTAATGATAAATGGCTAATTTCCACTAGACATTTTAGCATATGCAAAATAACAGTCTTGTGTTCAGCTCCTTTAGGGTGGATTCACACTGCGTCCGACTCGAGAATTGGACCCGACTTGTAATCATGAACGATTTGTCCGACTGTCAGCTGTAGCATTCACATCCGGCAGCAGCCGACTGCGCTCCAGACAAGCGCGTCTTTTGCGGACTAAGTTTACTCCCGGAGGCAGAAATATCACCAAGAGACTGCTCCACCGTCCCACCAACTGGAGGCACGTCAGTGACCCTGGCACTCTCAGATGAGGTACCGAGATCACCACCCCCACAATGAGGTGGAGAAGCAGCCCCCCAGAAGATGATTTTAATTTTGAATTTAATTTTGACGTCAGGCCAAAACAAACTGGAGGAAATATGAAAGGTCACCGCCCGGTTATCCTCCAATACGGGTGGAAGGCTAATTACGACAGGGTTTCGCCTGGTGCCCTGAAGGGGTTGTGGCCAAAACAAACTGGAGGAAATATGAAAGGTCACCGCCCGGTTATCCTCCAATACGGGCGGAAGGCTAATTACGACAGGGTTTCGCCTGGTGCCCTGAAGGGGTCGTTAATGACACTACATCTTTTACTACTGTAGTGCCACTCAACTCTCGGCATGATACCTTACACCTTAGTTTGGGTAGGGCACTTTCTTAGTCTGGCCCCTCACCTTCGACCTGTCCGACATGGGAGACCCTACCAGTAGCAAAGCTACTACTGGCATAGCTCTCAGGATCCTTGGAACACGCAAGCTCCCTCACCACGACAAGGTGGAGACGCCATCGAGGGAGACCATTTAGGCAGTGTATTGGATTTAATGTTTTTACAGAGATCTCTGCATTGAAATGACTAGATTATGGAACAAAGCCTGTCATGTGGTGCCAATTGTCATTGGAACACTTGGAAGCATCATATCAAATCTGGAAAAATTTCTTAAAGAATTGGACATCAAATTGAACACTGCTGAACTACAAAAAACAACATTGCTTGGCTCTAGTTATATTTTAAGAAAATATCTGGACAATTCTTAGATTCCAGGTTAGAATCCAAATGACCAGTGACACTGAACGAAGACATGGTTGTGAGATTTAAGATGTCTTTGTTTGTGATATGCAATTTTTGTATAATTTCAATAATAATAATAATTTTGTATTCTATTTTGATTATACAGAGTCTGTCAGAAGAACAGGCAATTTTAAAAAATGAATATCTCATATATTTAATTTATTTTTAAACTCTTCCTTATGGAATATGTAAGAATATTAAATAGCATTTACTTTACGTGTGTTTAGAAGGATGTTTCCTGAAGATAATGTCACGTAGATAGCTCCCCCTCTCTCTACCCATTCCTGTAACTTCGATTGGAAATTATCCATTACTAAAGCCGTAGACATTCTGCAACTAATAATAGTAAAGAGACAGACTAAGCACTATGCAGAAATAAACCTTTATTTCAGAAAGATAAAGATTTATTTCTGCATAGTGCTTAGTTTGTCTCTTTGCAATTATCCATTACTTTGCATAGCATTTGAAGAGGACTCTGTGCTTTTTCTTGCTGGATTCTTTGTTTCAAATAATGGGATATCTCTTGGTGGTGGAGCACTAAACACTTTATTTTTTAAATATTCCTAAAGGAAATAGTGACAAGCCGAAAGATCCAGTGATCTTGCAGACCAAGGCAAATACCCATGTCTTGAGATGACATGATTGGGGAACAATCTTTTGATTACATCCATGGATATTTCTGCTGTGTGACTTATTGCCTCATCTTGTTGAAACCATGTTTCTCCATTACTTTGAGAGTAAGTTGCCAACCATGGAGTCAGAAATGTGTATAGCATCTGTATGTAATGCTCAGCATTTATGATCACACAATTCTCATTTTCAAAAATGTAGGGACTGATAATCCTGAAAGATGAAATGGACAGTGTGAAGGACGTGTGACAGAAAGGGACATGTGTTTAGCATGATGTGTCCTGAAGATAATATCCCGTAGATGGCTGCTTTCTCTCTCTACACATTCTCATAACCTCAATTGGAAATTATCCATTACTTTGCATAGCATTTGAAAAGGAATCTGTGGTATCTCTTGTGAAAAAGGGACAGTGTATTAAGATATTTGTTATAAATAATTGTAATTAAAAATTAAAATATATAAAGAATAAATAATTTTATTCATATGTTATAACAAACTGTAAATAAAAACTGCTCTCAAAGGCTAATATCTCAGAGTTATAACATATTATTACTTCTGGTCTGCTTATTAAGTGCTTGTATTTATTATATCTCTGAGTTCATATGTTATATATAAAGAATTTTAAAATATAAAATTTATAAATTTTCTATTATATTTTTATTCTAAAATTAAATGAAGATGAATTTGTTTATATGCTGTATAATAATTATAATGTCAGCTATACAACTAAATGAAAATGACATCAGTAAAAATCCAGATAATTTATGTTTAAAAAACAAGATGATTTAATATAAAATAAACAGAAATGTTAAGAAAAAAATCATTTGATATCACTATAATAATCTGCATTAACAAAATATTTTTGAATAATGACAAGGTACTACAATTGTAGTAACCATTGTGTTCAATTTGAATTGATTATAGATGGAGTCTGTAAAAATTTATTTGATTTCAAGAGTTTTGTTTATATGATCTTAATATTTTGAACCAAAATGCTTATTTTTCAATAGAAAGAAATATATACAAGTGGTCCTTGACTTAAGACAGGATTTGTTTTAAACCTGGTGGTCATAAGTCAGAGCAATCAGAAATTAATAATGCCTAAAATTTATGTATTTCCCACTACTAATCTTTACTGTGACACTATATGTTATAATAATAAACATAATAAATACAAAATTATAAGAATAAAACATAAAAAGGATGCTTTTGATAATCAGTCCATTGTGCATAGACTGATGCACACGTGACTCTCATTGACCAATCACAGAATTTACTGATGACATCATTGTTGTAAGTTAAGGATGACCTGTATTTAATATTGTATATTTAAAACAAAAAATATTGTAATGAATTTGGAATTTATAAATAAATCGAAAATGATAAAAAAATTATTGTATTACTAATTATAAATAAAGTTAAATATTTTTACTATAATTTTACTAAATTATTCTTTATTTTAAATATCCCTCAATAAATATTTAATAAACTTACAAGTAAAAATAGTTTTCGTTCAAATACAAACATAAAACAGACAACAAATTAGCTTCTTCTCAAACTTTTTTTTTTACTAAATTATTCTATTTGCCCATGCCAGAACATAAAGAATAAAAATCAAAAAGAGAGAAGAATCCCATTCACAGATTGGGAACAAGGTTAGATTATTGACTAGGCACATTACGCATGTGCCTAGGAACCCCACCAATAATGGGCTCAAAAGTATAAAATATTCAATAATTTTAACCTAATATATTTTGAAAATTTTTGTGCCTATGTGCCCCAAAGGATCTTAATCTGGTCCTGATTAGAAATACTTAATTCCACTCATTCAAAGTGGCACAATGATGAAAACTTAATTCCTAAACAAATATCTTGTAAATGAGCTACAATTCTTATGCTAATTTAAAGATTTTAACTTAAAAAACTATAATAAACACAAATAATATAATAGGTATTCCTCATTTTATGTAAATAATTGAGATCAAAGTTTTCACACAAATTGAACTTCAGTTAAGTTAGAAAAATTATTTTTTAAAGATATTCTGATTCAAAAGTTCTCAGGACTGGATGGAATTTGATGATTGCTTAATTTATACTTTTACGATACTATGGCATGACTGAAAGAGAGAGAGTGCTGCAAGGAATGATGTCCTACTTGTAATGTGATAATTAAATTCATATACATCAAAAAAATTTAATAAGAAATAATCTGAATCAAAACTAATTATATATTCTTATCAGCACCAAAGTAGGTTTATATCATAAAATACGATTTAATACTTTAAAGAAAAAGTTTTATAAAAATACTTTTGGCTCACTCTAAGCCTTCCTCTGTTATACAAAGTTAAATACACTTGTTTAAATGTTATTTTATAATATAAGAATTCCTACATTCCAAACAAATTCAAACATTCAGAATTTCACGTGTATTCCTTAAATATTTGAAGAAATAATTGATTTAAATTATGATTAAATATTTTTAAATATTTATACAAAAAATTAACATTTATATAAGTTAAGCTAAATTTTTATAAAAAATTCACTAATCAACAATAATATTTTGTTAAAATGTTACTAATTAAATATTTTACCAGTTTTTGAAAACCAAGACTACTACTACATGGTACTATGAGCTTTGTGGGCCCTTGACTGCCTTAACAGCAGATCTCCATCTCGCCCTGTCCTGAACCAGGTTTTCTAGTCATTTCCATCCTCTTCTGCCTCCTGCAAATCCATTCTGACACCATCTTCCTATCATAGGAGTGGTCTACTGACAGGTCTTTTCCCCCTAGGAGTGCCTCTCAGGATTTGGTTACATGTTTGTCTTCTCCAGCTCTTGCTGCCTGTCCAGCCCACCTCAATCTTTTGGATTTAATAATCTGAATTATATTTTTTCTGCCATATTTTTTTTGGAATTCAACATTGGGGAGTCTTCCCCATTGTCTAGACTTGTTATCCCTCTTGGATCCAAAAATCTTCCAAGCATTTCCACAATTAGATTCTTGAATCTATTTTCTGTTTTATTCAATTTTGATTATTAAGAGTGCTGCCAAGGTATTTAAAGTTAAAATATTATAAACTAAAGCACTTTATGCAGTTGGTTGCATAAAAATCTTTATTCAAAGTACTTTCGGTTAGTTTAATAACCATCTTCAACAAAAGAATATAAGATTAGAATCCAACATATTTGAATTATATACATGTGCTAACATTCTAAACATTTTAAATTTTTTTAACATGGATTAAAATAATGTATATTTCCATTATAAATAACACCCTTAAGTCAATCTTATTAATTTTAAAATTAAAACAAAGGATTAAAATAAAATAGAATAAAATAATGCACATGTCTAATATAACATTTTTTTTTGGCTGATTTTATTAAATTATAAGCAAAAAGGAAAAATTGGTAATTAAAAATAGAAATTAAAATTCTTTAAAAAAAAAAAATAAAGATTTTTCATTAAAGGTCATCTATTGGAGGCAGGGTCGCAGAGTCGGATAGCAAATGATCCAACTCCAACTTCATCCATAAACCTCTGACTCTGCAATTCAGGATTGTAGAATTGGATGGCAAATGATCTGACTCCCTAAAATTTGTAAGGTTCGACTCCATCTCCCAACTCCGGGCAGTTTAAAATTCTAACTCTGACTCCACTCAAAAACCTCCAACTCCTGACTCCGACTTTGAAACCCTGATTGGAGGACATAAATCCATACTGCCATGACTCGGGAGTTCATTGTTTATTATGCATTCTGAATCCATTCTTGAAACTGTTTCTAAGGTCTCAACTACAGGTAATTCTTTGTTGAAATGGACTGGCTTTATCACTTTCGCATGGCCCCAGTTTATTTCAATGTCATGTTTTGTAAGAAGTTCGTAGCTAAGGCCGTTGTTCTTTTAGTCTTTGGGCTAAAGCTCTCTTAGTCACTACTATATAAATTTCCTGATGGTTTGTTGTTCTGTTGTTTAATCGGAATTTCATATATGTCTTCTTTTCTGTTATCTTCTTTTTTGTCTTTCTCATTGTGCACTGGTTGGTATACTGTTGGATGGCACATGTTATTAAAAAGAAAATATGGAAAGCAAGCTACACATGTCATCTGACAGCATACCAACTAGTGTTCAATGAGAAAGACAAAAAAGATGATAAAAGGAAAGAAGGCATATATGAAATTCTGATTAAACAACAGAATAACAAATTGTTGGGAAATTTATATAGGAGCAACTAAGAGAGCTTTAGCCCAAAAACTTAAAAGAACACAAAAGAACACAAAAGAGAGATAGTCAAAGCCAATTTTGCAATGGACTTAGCTAGAACTTGCTACAGAAATGACGTCAAAATAGACTGATGCCAAGTGAAAGTAGTAAAGATGATCCATTCCAACAAAGAATTACCTTTAGTTGAGACCTTAGAAATAGTTTCAAGAATGGATTCAGAATGCATAATAAACAATAAACTCCTGACAGCATGGATTTATGCCCTCCAATAGAAGACCTTTATTTTTTTTAAAAAAGAATTTTAATTTCTATTTTTAATTATTAATTTTTCATTTTTGCTTATAATTTAATAAGATTGGCCCAATATTGCTATATTATACATGTGCATTATTTTATTCTATTTTATTTTAATCTTTTGTTTTAATTAAAAAATTAATAAGATTGACTTAAGGGTGTTATTTATAATAGAAAAAATTTATATAGGAGCAACTAAGAGAGCTTTAGCCCAAAAACTTAAAAGAACACAAAAGAGAGATAGTCAAAGCCAATTTTGCAACGGACTTAGCTAGAACTTGCTACAGAAATGACGTCAAAATAGACTGATGCCAAGTGAAAGTAGTAAAGATGATCCATTCCAACAAAGAATTACCTTTAGTTGAGACCTTAGAAATAGTTTCAAGAATGGATTCAGAATGCATAATAAACAATAAACTCCTGACAGCATGGATTTATGCCCTCCAATAGAAGACCTTTATTTTTTTTAAAAAAGAATTTTAATTTCTATTTTTAATTATTAATTTTTCATTTTTGCTTATAATTTAATAAGATTGGCCCAATATTGCTATATTATACATGTGCATTATTTTATTCTATTTTATTTTAATCTTTTGTTTTAATTAAAAAATTAATAAGATTGACTTAAGGGTGTTATTTATAATAGAAATATACAGTACACTCCCGAGTATCTGGCCTAATGTGGCGGAAGGGCAGGCCGGATAACAAAAAAGCAGGATAGGCCGGAGTTCTATGAACTCATTTCACTACAACTTTTTTTTGTTTATCACCCATTTTGA
Source organism: Olivierus martensii (assembly GCA_000484575.1). Classification (NCBI taxonomy): domain Eukaryota; kingdom Metazoa; phylum Arthropoda; class Arachnida; order Scorpiones; family Buthidae; genus Olivierus; species Olivierus martensii. The sequence goes on along the minus strand of AYEL01074952.1, from coordinate 24,876 downwards.
AATCTTCACTGTAGTACACTTAAAAAAACATTAAGCATACCCCAAGAACAATTTATGAATACTGTACAGTTATAATCAGAAACAGCGGCAACAATTGAGGTCCGTTACACACTGACGAAACAATGAACAATGAGCAGAACGCTGCTCTTTTCCTGTCACAACTTGTATTTTGCACATGACACGTAGGAGGATCGTAGCAGACGCCCGCGTCCAATGCCTTTGCAATGTTGCCAATGCAACGCCTTGCCTTCCTCATTTAATTACGATAAAAGAAAACTAGACCAGATAGTACGGAGGCCGGATAGTCGCGAACCAGATACTTGGGAGTATACTGTACATTATTTTAATCCATGTTAAAAAATTTTTTAATTTATGTAATTCAAACATGTTAGATTCTAATCTTGTATTCTTTTGTTGAATATGGTTATTAAACTAATTGAAAGTACTCTGAATAAAGATTTTTATGCAATGAACTATGTAAAGAGCTTCAGTTTGTAATATTTTAAATAGTTTAGGATATATGCAGTAGTAGAGAATGGAATTATTCACTCCTTTATACTCAGCATTTGCTGTCTTAATGTTTGAAGGGCTGTGTTGATTTCTAGAAACTTGTATATTTTGTTTTGCTAACATTGACCTTGAGACTCATTTTCCATGCTTTACTTTCCAGGAAATTGATATTAACAATAATGTCTCCCCCCATCAGGCATACATTATCAGCATAGGCAAAGGCCTGATGAAAACCATTGAGCATTACTCCTCTACCAGTTCCCCCAACATTCTAATTATTTTTTCAAGTGCAAAATTAAATACAAAGGGGACAATGCATCTCCCTGTTTCAATTCAGATGTGGCTTCAAATGCTGTTGATGTCTGATTATCAATTCTCACTTTGCTGATAGTATCTGCCATGCAAACCTTAATTAATTTTCTTGGAATTCAAAAATCAATCATTATCTTCTACAGTTCATCTTGTTTATACTATTGTATGCTTTTAGAAAAATCAATAAACAAGAGTTGGAAGTCTAGGTAGAATTCCATCCTTTTCTCCATAAGCTGCTTAATTGAGAAAATTTGATCTATTGTGGATCGTTTTTTCCTAATCCACTTTGATAGTCTCCAAATGATCTCTACAAAAGGTATAATTTCTGTAGTAGAATGCTAGACAAGATCTTATAGGTAATATTCAATAAATCAATTCACCTGTAATTATTGCAATCTGATTTATTTCACTTTTTGAATATTGGGAAAAATCAAAGTGTCTTTCCATTGTTTAGGAATGGCTTCTTTTTCCCAAATATGAGTACCGTAATTAGTTTGTGGATTTCACTGTGAGCTTTCTGCCTCCATCTATAAGCACTTCTGATGCTTAAACCATTACCTCCTGGGTCCCTATTGTTTTGAGCCTGCTGATGCTGAAAATAACATCATCTAATGAAAGTGCAGAGACAACAATTTCTGCAATGTGTAAAGTCATCTGTTCATCATCAACAGGCTCATAATGCTGGACATTCAGAAGATCTTCAAAGTATTCTGCCCATTTTTCTAGTATTTTTGATTGTGAAGTAACAAGATGGTTTAGTTTTTGGTTATATTTTTGATTGTGAAGTAATCTTTATTCATAATAAAGTTATTTCTTGGTTGGAAAGTCCATCTTTAAGCAGTTCTGATGCTTAAACCATTACTAGAGTGTGTTATTGCCCTACTTACATAAGATCTTAAGGCCACTATTTTGTAACACCATTTATCATTGGACCAATGTGGAATTAGGACGAGGGTTTATAGGAAACCATCGAATGTGCCAGTAATTATTCCACATTGGTCCAATGATAAATGGTGTTAAACCATTACCTTTTGGAGCCATTTGCTTCTCCTGGTGCATTTTTCCATTCCTTAATATTTTTGTAAAGCTTGCTTGTATTATTTTCCTTATGGTTCAGTTCTTTTTCTTTTATTTGTTCAAATTAGAATTTCCTTTTTTTTTCTTAAAAGATATTTAATTTCCTTATAGCATGTTTTATATCTATTTAAATTCTCCTCTTTGGGATCTTGTAGCAATTCCATCTTTATCCTTCTCCTTTCACTAATTTTTTGTTCACATTCTTTATCATGCCATTTTTACTTTAGGGTACCCTTTCTTCTAACCACTGTACCAAGCGATACAAGTGTGGCCTCCTTGATCTTGTTGATTCTCCCTGAGAATGTTGTTTAGTCTATTCCACATTCCTTCAATATCTGTCTGTACATCTTGCTTATGTGTTATTAAATTACAAAATTATTTATTCATTAAACACATTAAAAAAATCAGTTTCATTTCTTCTTAGATACATGTTTACACCATCTCCATGGTGAGTTGATTGTATACAGGGCAATTTTGTAAGATTCATATTTTTTCCCTTTCTTGATAAATTGTAAGGCTTTCTATAGATCATCTTCAGGAATGCACTGCTTAATATCCTAGATATATTCTGTCTAATAGAATGTTATTCAAATTTCACAGTGTGTAAACAACCTATGTAAAAATACCTATATTATATACTGTAATGCTTAAATACTACAGTAATACTTAATAACAACTTGCTTACTTTTACAAATAATCAGTCCTATACAGCACTAAAGCAAGTAAAAATATTTTTTATTGTGGCATAACGTTTTCGAACCATAAGCGGTTCCTCATCAGTGCCCCACATACAAAATAGAACATTAACTGAATATTAGAATACTAGAACACACATTATAACAAAAATTCAAAGATTCAAACAAATCAACAGTATAGAATAATTACATACGCATACAAAATACTTGTCATTAATTCAAATATCTTATCTAAGTAAACATAACCATTCTGTCATATAAACATTTAAATATCATATATACTCATAAGAATAAAAATAAAAATAAAAAATTAGATAATTATACTACAAAAAATTGCCCGGTCTACATTCCGTACAATAAAACATTTTATTAAGATAGACCAGGATAGATGCAGAAACGTCATTGTCCGTTGTTTTTCGTCACCCCATCAGACACAAGATAGTGCTCACAGTCTGTTGAGTGCGCACCATTTCCATGCTTCCGACAAAAGAACTGGGCCCGACTCATTGATTATATCTCCAACTCTCAGCCTTCTCTCTATTTCCATAGATTCATGGATATTAAGCCCTATCTGCTCCATAATAGCCTTTATTAAGCAAGCATCATCCCAATTTACGGTAACATCGTCACTATAAGCAGTAATCGCAAGGGAAGTAGTCAATCTTCCTGTGGTAATATCCCTTTTGTGTTCTTTTATTCTTTTACTCAGATTACGAGCAGTACTACCTATATAGTACTTTGTATTCCCTTGTCGGTTAAAATATACAGGGATTGAGTATACACCCGGTTTATCTTTTGCTGCCACCTCATCCTTAGCATTCCTTAAATTATCAAACATGGTAGGGCCCCTCTTCCATGCTACTTTGTATCTGGCTTGTTTGAGATATTTATTCAATATTTTATATAATCCTTTATCATACCTAACAGCTAAATACGGTCGGGTATCCCTTACAGGTTGCACATTATGGCTGTGAGCTTGCAGATCTAAAGCATTACTATGCACTTTGGAGAGAATACCTTGCATTACTCTAAAATTGTATCCGTGCTTATAACCTTGTGCAAATATATAGTTTATTTCGTCCCTCCTATCAGACCACTTCGTTATATGGGTATATGCTCTATTTAGCATCGATCTGAAGGCAGCATGCTTATAGTGGACTGGATCAGAAGACCATGCCGGTATTAATACTGGGCAATAAGTTGGCTTGCGGTAAATTTTTGTGACATATTCTCCGTTCTCTGTGGAGACCTGAATATCTAAAAAGTGGAAGTCATTATCAGATGATTGCTCTAGCTTTAGACTAAGGCCTAACGAATCATCTGTAAGGCTATCAATTAATGCCTGTTCTCGATGATTTCCGTTCCAAACTACGCATACATCGTCAACATAGCGGAGATATACCCTAATTTCAGATCTAAATAAACTAAGGACCGATGATTCCTTATATCTAACGACAAGCTCCGCCATTAAACCCGCCATCGGCCCGCCAATAAGAACTCCTATCGTCTGGAGATAATAATGGCCTCTGAAAACAAAATAGGAGTTGTATGTAATTAATTGGCATATCTCTCTGATAATCCTAGGACAGCATTGTGACTCTGGTATAAACTGCATAAGAAATCGATATAGCATAAGCGCTGCCGGTGCTTGTTTTATCGAAGGATAAAGAGACTCATAATCTAGGATAGTATAATGTTCTTCTATAATATGTATAATGTTCTTCTATAATGTGTAAATATATGTATAATGTTCTTCTATAATGTGGGGCACTGATGAGGAACCGCTTATGGTTCGAAAACGTTATGCCACAATAAAAAATATTTTTACTTGCTTTAGTGCTGTATAGGACTGATTATTTGTAAAAGTAAGCAAGTTGTTATTAAGTATTACTGTCAGATTACGCTGAGCCAGCGATGGACTTACAAGATAGGAGAAACTTTCTTAGGGCTAATAGCAAGTTAGTACGGGCTGAAGAGTTGATGTTATTCCTTCAGGAATGTAAAGTAAATAGTGTCTTCCCGATGTCTATTTATAGAATATCTCTCCCTATAAGATCGAGAACTATTCTGCAGCAAGTAAAGGAAAGATGCCTACGTTATGCTATTACTGATGCTAGGAGAAAATATTATGCTTTGAAAAATAAAGTATATAAGATGACAAGGTCGTTTTTGCATAAATATACCAATAGTATAGAGCAAGACATCCGGGACATTGAAGCTAGACAACAGAGACTCAGGTCTAAAATAAGAGACATTTATATTAAGAAGATTAGGTGGATCTTTGTGAAGCAGACTAACAAACGGCGAAAAACCTCTATTGGCTTCCAAGAAATGGCTGCTGTAGTAGGAGATATAGAAGTTCCGTTGGCCGTCCAGAGTCTGATTGAGAAAGGACCGGCTTCGGTTTTATCGTCACCCCCAAGTATTGCAGATCTTGCACCATCCCTCGACTGTATAATGCAAGGATGTGATGATACTTTTAAAGAAAAAGTTCGATGGGAACTTATTCATACTAGGAATTCGATACGAAGGTCTAATGAAAGACGTAAGATGCAAGCATCGTTAGCATATGCTAGAGAATGGATGGAACAGGAATCCATAATCTGCAGCAGAGATGACAAATCCAGAAAGGTTGCATTTATAAAGAGTGAACAATATTCGGACCTATTGTATGACTTTATTGTGAAGTCAGGGTGTAAACTATTACCTGCAGACCCAACAGATAGGATTGCTAATAAGCTCAACCGTATTGTTAATGCTAAAACATTCCCTGCTATATGGAAACTAAGACAGGTGAGATCTCCGCACCCGCCCCGCCTATTTGGCTATGTAAAAACTCACAAGAGCCCCATATCCATAAGACCGATGGTTGATAAAAAATCGTCTCCATTATACGAGTTAGAACGGACCATTGTAGCATGGGCAGCTCAGCACATTAAGGGTTATCCGTATGTAGTAGAGTCTTCGCTCCATTTCTTAGATAACTTTCTACTAACTGGACCCCTGCCGGAAGAACATTATACTATCCTAGATTATGAGTCTCTTTATCCTTCGATAAAACAAGCACCGGCAGCGCTTATGCTATATCGATTTCTTATGCAGTTTATACCAGAGTCACAATGCTGTCCTAGGATTATCAGAGAGATATGCCAATTAATTACATACAACTCCTATTTTGTTTTCAGAGGCCGTTATTATCTCCAGACGATAGGAGTTCCTATTGGCGGGCCGATGGCGGGTTTAATGGCGGAGCTTGTCGTTAGATATAAGGAATCATCGGTCCTTAGTTTATTTAGATCTGAAATTAGGGTATATCTCCGCTATGTTGACGATGTATGCGTAGTTTGGAACGGAAATCATCGAGAACAGGCATTAATTGATAGCCTTACAGATGATTCGTTAGGCCTTAGTCTAAAGCTAGAGCAATCATCTGATAATGACTTCCACTTTTTAGATATTCAGGTCTCCACAGAGAACGGAGAATATGTCACAAAAATTTACCGCAAGCCAACTTATTGCCCAGTATTAATACCGGCATGGTCTTCTGATCCAGTCCACTATAAGCATGCTGCCTTCAGATCGATGCTAAATAGAGCATATACCCATATAACGAAGTGGTCTGATAGGAGGGACGAAATAAACTATATATTTGCACAAGGTTATAAGCACGGATACAATTTTAGAGTAATGCAAGGTATTCTCTCCAAAGTGCATAGTAATGCTTTAGATCTGCAAGCTCACAGCCATAATGTGCAACCTGTAAGGGATACCCGACCGTATTTAGCTGTTAGGTATGATAAAGGATTATATAAAATATTGAATAAATATCTCAAACAAGCCAGATACAAAGTAGCATGGAAGAGGGGCCCTACCATGTTTGATAATTTAAGGAATGCTAAGGATGAGGTGGCAGCAAAAGATAAACCGGGTGTATACTCAATCCCTGTATATTTTAACCGACAAGGGAATACAAAGTACTATATAGGTAGTACTGCTCGTAATCTGAGTAAAAGAATAAAAGAACACAAAAGGGATATTACCACAGGAAGATTGACTACTTCCCTTGCGATTACTGCTTATAGTGACGATGTTACCGTAAATTGGGATGATGCTTGCTTAATAAAGGCTATTATGGAGCAGATAGGGCTTAATATCCATGAATCTATGGAAATAGAGAGAAGGCTGAGAGTTGGAGATATAATCAATGAGTCGGGCCCAGTTCTTTTGTCGGAAGCATGGAAATGGTGCGCACTCAACAGACTGTGAGCACTATCTTGTGTCTGATGGGGTGACGAAAAACAGCGGACAATGACGTTTCTGCATCTATCCTGGTCTATCTTAATAAAATGTTTTATTGTACGGAATGTAGACCGGGCAATTTTTTGTAGTATAATTATCTAATTTTTTATTTTTATTTTTATTCTTATGAGTATATATGATATTTAAATGTTTATATGACAGAATGGTTATGTTTACTTAGATAAGATATTTGAATTAATGACAAGTATTTTGTATGCGTATGTAATTATTCTATACTGTTGATTTGTTCGAATCTTTAAATTTTTGTTATAATGTGTGTTCTAGTATTCTAATATTCAGTTAATGTTCTATTTTGTATGTGGGGCACTGATGAGGAACCGCTTATGGTTCGAAAACGTTATGCCACAATAAAAAATATTTTTACTTGCTTTAGTGCTGTATAGGACTGCTTAAATACTATATTACAAATAACAAACACAGTACTGTACAGTAATATAATGTATCATGATACACTAACAAAGAAGAACAGACAATAAAATAATAGCTACTGCACAGTAATAATTTGTCAAGAAGTCTGGGATCTAAATTAGAAAATATGGCATGCCCTCTATATTTGTCATGAACAATGCTGTAGTTTGCAAACATCAATGCTGAGTTCAAATGAAGTTGAAGTAATACTTCAATATATGTATAATATTGTAGTGCTAATCCAAATATTTTTTACTAGCCAATTTATATCCCTAATGACTTATTTTGAATTAACTGCCAAATTAACAATTATTTATTAATTATTCTATTTGCCACCATCTATTGGTTCAGTAATTAATTATTTTAAATTTAGGTTAAGGTAGCACCATCTATTATTTAATAATTAAATTATAATTTTTATTAATTTCCCAAAATTAAAAATTCAAGTTGAATTATGAATTATAGTGCTAAAGTTTTATTTTTCAAATTGTTCACAGTTTTATATATTAAAATTTTTACATAGCAATTCATACTGATAATTATGCAGAATAAATGACTGTACAATACATATACATGTACTATATAGTAATCTGTTTTTCTTTTTTATTTTTATAATTATTTGTTATTTTTTTACATTACAGTAAATATACAACATTAAAATATATAGTAAGTATACTGTATATATATTTACTGTGATATAAATCAAATATGTACAATACTATTTTAAAAATGGCAGTGCAATCTATTTGTTTATATCAGCTTCACACATATATATACCAGCTATGACTGCTTATATCCACTACTGTACTTTCTGTTAGCAGAACAATATTTTTTTATTCTGTGTCCTTGGATGTATATGTGAATGGACATTGTCCAGATGGACACTAAGCAGCATATATCTGTATCTTTAATAATTTTGCATTTTGCTATTTAACTTTCACATTATATGTATTCATTCTCTGTGAGGATGTCATTTTATCTTTATTTGATTGGACATCTTTCATATGTTTAGAAAGCCTTTTTTTCAAAAGCCTTAGATATATAACCCACATATTTTTTGTCTATTTGGAGGTCTCTATAATACTTTTTTTTTAAATATTAAATTGCATTTTATGATGAAAACCTGCTTTGGCGTTTCTTTATATAGTTAAATTTTGGCAAGATTTTAGTAGAAATATTTATTCTTATTAAATGTCTAATATTTACAGAATAATCTGAACTTTTAAATCAGTACTTTTTGTTTTTTTCCATTTTATTTCTTTATTTTTATTCCGATTTTATTAAATAAAATTAAAGTGAATAATAAACAAATTCAATAAAGTGTATTTTTTATTCAAAAATATTTTCAGCTATCTTCATAGCCTATTTCATTAGAGGCAGGCTACATGGATTGCTGAAAATATTTTTTAATAAAAACTATATTTTACTGAATGTGCTTGTTATTTACTTATATTTAGATTTTACAGTAAGAGTATTGTACACCTATCCCTCGATTTGCATGGTATTCAATTTACATATGTTTTTAAATTAAAACAAAAAAAAATTTTTTTGGGTTTTATTTTGATCGTTTGCATTATGGCATTTATAAATTAAAAGATATTGTCACATTTTGTGGGTTTATGAGTTTGTAGAGATTAATAAAGAGTAAATACAACTATATTTCATATGGTCCAATTTATTTACACACAAAGAGATTAATAAAGAGTGAATACAGTTATATTTCATATAGTCCCATTTATTTACACACAAAATAAACAATCTAGTTTCATAACTAAATTCAATAAATCCGATAATTATCTCATACAACACTAATCTATGTCTTAATTCAGAAATCCGATAATTATCTCATACAACACTAATTTATGTCTTTAATTCAGAAGAACTTTCGATAATTATCTCATACAATACTAATCTATGTCTTTAATTCAGAATAACTGACAGTTCTTCAACAAAATAATCTTGTTTCACTATAAATTCAATACAAAATCCGATAATCATCTCAACACTAATCTATGTCTTTAATTCAGAATAACTCACAGTTCTTCTTACTCCACTTTCTGTTTCACTATAACTAAATTCAATACAAAATCCGAAAATTATCTCATATAATACTAATCTGTCTTTAATTCAGAATAACTCACAGTTCTTCTTAGTCCACTTTCATAACTAAATTCAATACAAAATCCGATAATTATCTCATACAACACTAGTTACTAAATTCAATACAAAATCCGATAATTATCTCATACAACACTTATCTGTATGTCTTTAAACAGAATAACTCAGTTCTTCTTAGTCCACTTTTGCTTTCACAATTTATCACTCAGAATAACTCGCATTCTTCCTAGTCCACAATATATGTCTTTAATTCAGAATAACTCACAGTTTTTCTTAGTCCACTATGTCTTTAATTCAGAATAACTCACAGTTCTTCTTAGTCCACTTTTCATGTCTTTAATTCAGACTAACTCACAGTTGTTCTTAGTCCACTTTCGCTCCTTTAATTCAGAATAACTCACAGTTCTTCTTAGTCCACTTTAGCTTTCACAATTTATCGCTCTCTATTAACTTTTATTGTCCAAGTCTCGCAGTTCAACTAAACTCAACTCAGGTATCAATTTTTACTGTCCAAGTCTCACAGTTCAACTAAACTCAACTCAGGCTTGCAGCTCCCCTATTTATGCAATTTTCCTACATTCTAGATCGTACGATAACTGTCGAGTTAAGAATCATCTTTTTCTAGAAATTCTGTAACAAATATTCCTTTCTGCTGAGTTCAGTGTCCCATTTAGCTACTAGTGGCACAACCCAACCACTGTTTTTTTTGTACAGAATATTGTTAATTTATTTTTTTTGTACCGTACTTGGTGTTAATTAATGTTTATGTTTTCATTTTCAAAAATAAATTGAAAAAGAATAAGCATTAAATTGTCTCTAGAAATTAATGAACCTTTTTCTCTTTAATACTTAACTCATTTTACACAGTTATAAAGAACATATCCTCGACTTTTCTTTATCTTCTTTAAATTGATTTACACAGTTTACAGTTTAATTGAATTATCCTTCTATTTTGTATGAATTCTGCATCTCGTTTTACACTGTTTCGGTTTGCATGTTTTTTGCAGGAACTTATCTACCATGTAAATTGAGGAATGAGTGTACAGGTAGGCTTCGATTAGTGTGAATAATTGGTTCCACAAATTTCTCGCACTATTCAAAGTTTAACTACCGTATATGTAAAATATGGTAAAAATTGATCAACTTCCGGTGAGCTTAGCCCCTACGAGGTAGGTACAAAACTTTATGGAACCCTGTACATTCGGCGATATAGCAAAATGACTGTTTTAGTAGCCAGACTTATCCCATTTATTTTAGTAAGTGTGATGCCAGATTCTAATAATTACCGGTAATAAAGGATAATACCCCAATATTATTTTCTACAATTTATGTAAGTGAACAGTTTTTTCGCAATGAACTTACAAGAAATCGGCAACAGACATCTCAAAAAAATTTTAAACTATCAAATATTTTGAATATATCACGTTCACATCAGTTCTAGAAGTTACATTAAGTATACCTATGTTAATTTATAAACATATATGAATAAATAATTGTGATTTTCTCGCATTTTGTTTCTTTTCCCTCGTGTGCGGCCCTCGTCAGTTTGAGTTTTAAATGTGGCCCTTACATAAAAAAAGGCAAATACCCATCCCTGATTTAAACAAATAGCTAAAACATTTTCGCGGGCCGTACAAAATTGCTTTACGGGCCGCCAGCTTAAGACCAGTCACCGGTTTCACACAACTTACGGCGTACTTTAGGAACTTATTTATTGTGTAATAAGAGGGTTACCTGTACTAAACCATTTTATTATAATAATTTTTTATAAATACACATTTAGATAATTTCGAATCAAGTGTGCAAAATATTTCAAATTTCGCATTTTTCTAATCGTTTAATGTTTCGAGGAAAAAAAAAGATTTAAAGGCTATCGAGGATGAATTGTTTAAAAAAAACAATATTACATGTTTTTTATACTAAAGAAATAATGTTTCGAGGAAAAAAAAAGATTTAAAGGCTATCGAGGATGAATTGTTTAAAAAAAAAAAACAATATTACATGTTTTTTATACTAAAACATGTAATATTGAAAAAATAATTATGTTAAATTATGAAAAAATAAGCACAAATGGAGTGAATAATTTTTTGACAAAGATTATAATCAATAAACAAGGGCATAATTACACTATTAATCCCAAATAATAAAATAGAACCTTTCAAAGATGAGGAAATATATCTCCAGATGAAAGGTAATTCATACCTTTTATCACCTCGTCTTTGCTCATTCTTACATCCATAAGCTAAACAATATATACCAATAACGCAAAAAACACACTACAAATAGCAATCAGCGAACGACTCAGCGCATGTGGTTTTTGTGGTTCTTACAATGGCGGGCAATCCTGTCTCGAACCATTTTTCGTATCAGCTGGTAGCGATTGAGGAAAAAAGTATCTGCACAGAACCCCTAGGGAAGGAAACAAAAAAAAGTTGAATAAATATTTTGAATACAGATAAACCTATTTACTCTGTGATGCAACGATGCACGTGATGCCAGCGGCTTCGTTTGTGCTGCCAACTGAATATTAGAACAGTCCATCCAGTGTGTATAAACGATTCTTGGAATAATTCACAGAAATCTGGAATAATTACACTATTAATACCAAATAATAGCCAATAACCCTAACATTACTAAATTAACATTATTTTATATTTAATAAGGATATTATTTTATTGGTTGTTATTTGATATTAATTGTATGAACTTTAAATTTTGATAAAATTTTCTTTTCTTTATATTTCAAATGGCGATTTTACAATGTTACAATACTTATCACATGTAAGATTCCTCATTAATTTCTTAATCGCTATCCTGAAATATAAATAAGATTCTTCACCTTTTTTCTCAATACTACTACTATAGATAATTAAACCTCACTGTTTTCATTTGAGTTATCATACTCTTCCAAGTCAATAGCTTGTGATATTTCATTCTAGAAGCCATAAGAATTAAAAAATAATAATAATAAATTATTAAAACTTTTCATATTACAAATGTATTTCATTGTATAATGCAAAGTATTGTGTAAATATGATTATCATTATATGTAAATTGCAAAACAAACTTGAGTAATGAATATAGAAGTTAAGAAATCCAATGCTGGTCTGACCAATATTCTTCTGAAACTCTTCTTTTTGATTAAATAACTTGAAAGTCAAATATGGAAAGGACTGCATCTTCCTTCAATAATTTCCTTTCTGCACCTGGCCTGATTGATAGTAATCTTCGATAAAATACTACAAGCTGACTGTACTTTGTTATCTGTCAGCTTTTTTTTGTTTTATAGCAATAACTCGTTTAGAAAAAATTTCAAGCTGACGAAACCTATTTGTACAGACAAAATATATCGAATTGGTATGCCATCGGATTTTATCAAACTATATTGAAAATAATAAAATATACTATTTCCTACTTATATGAAAGCTGTAACGTCTATCGTGGTCTTTGCTCACTCTTATATCCATATGCTACACAACATAAGGTAATAAAACAGAAATAACACACTAAACAACAAGAAATGTTGTATTCAGCCAACAATCTAGCTCACATGTTTGTCTTGCAATATGGCTGCCAATGGCTTCGTTTTTTCTGGCAACGTACCATTCGAGAAATAACACACTAAACAACAAGAAATGTTGTATTCAGCCAACAATCTAGCTCACATGTCTGTCTTGCAATATGGCTGCCAATGGCTTCGTTTTTTTCTGGCAACGTACCATTTAGTGATAGAACCATTAGAGCAGTCCATCATTGGAGCCACAGATTACTAATACAAATGGGACACAGCTAAAAACAAGGAAATTTCAGTACTACAGCGCGTCCTTCAGTTAGGTGATTTTTTTTTTCTTGAATGTAAAAGTTTTATAATTTTTCAAGACATTGACTAGTATTAATATTTCCAAAATCATTGAAATAATAATGGATAGTTTGTTATTTTAAAATATAGAATTAGATTGAATAATAATATTACGTAGTAATCTGTTTCCCACAAGAAGCTTTGGTTTCTAGTAGCCATCATGTTTTTGTTAAGACGTTTGATCGTAACTCGTGGATCGAAGTTAACTTTAGTTATTTATAAAAGATATTGTAGTGTGGATTGGAATTTATGGGCCATATCCTCCTTCATATAAATTGGAACAAGAAGAAGAAGATTGGAATTTATAATATTATACAACGTATTTCCTGCTAAGAGAGAGAGAACTCATCCGCTTAGGCTTAGTAAACGTACTGTATATTAGTAGGTTTACCATACGTCCGGGATTAGCCCGGACAGTCTTGGTTTTTTAGTGCTGTCCGGAGTAATGTCCTGGGTTGCAAAAATGTCCGGGGTTTGAGAATTTTATGACTGGCGAGAATTTTTTTTTAATTTTAGACCTATATGTTCGACAGCGCGTCTGTCCGGAGTAATGTCCTGGGTTGCAAAAATGTCCGGGGTTTGAGAATTTTATGACTGGAGAGAATTTTTTTTTTAATTTTAGACCTATATGTTCGACATCGCATAAACGTACTGTATATTAGTTATTTTGAAATGTTTTCATTATTGCTATTTAATATCACTAAAATATTTTTTGATATATAACTTCAGTCTTTCGACAGCGCGTTTAAAAACGCGATGTCGAACTCTTACGGCCGTGCATCTCTCAGCCGACCTCGGACATTTTCCTCGGAGCAAGCGCTGACGTCGATTTGACGGAGGCATGGCTAGCGGTTTCGCCACAGCTTTTTACTTAGTCATTTGGCAATAAACAGGGGCAATGTGTTTATGTTGTTTTCGCGTGCGAAGTAACTCGTCTACACGTTTTTGATCATTTTATTTCTATTCGTTTTTTGTTTCATCGTTTAGCAATGGGCAAAAGAAAATGTTTGTTTAATGTTAACCTGCAACAGGAATACAAATTTTTGAAATTGTGTAATGACTTTCCTGTTGTGAATTTTATGATGTAATGAAAACAAACAAACCATTTCTGAAAAAAGTCATGTCAAGTGAAAAATACAACTGAATAAATAAAGTTTAATGTTTCAATAAACTTTTAAGACTTTTAAGTAATTTCAAAAATATGTCCTGGGTTTGACCCAAAAAATATGGTAAGCCTATATATTAGTTATTTTGAAATGTTTTCATTCTAGAAGAAGAAGAAGAAGATTGGAATTTATATTATGCAACGTATTTCCTGCTGAGAGAGAACTCATCCACTTAGGCTTAGTAAACGTATTGCATATTACTTATTTTGAAATGGTTTTCATTATTCTTATTTAATATCACTAACATTTTTTTTGATATATAACTTCGGTTTGTACAAATATCATTTTTCAATAAAATTATATTAATATATTTTACCTATTATACGTTGTTTTTTGATGCTAGAAAATAAGATAGAGAGAACTCATCCGCTTAGGCTTAGTAAACGTACTGCATATTAGTTATTTTGAAATGTTATTATTATTATTTAATATCACTAACATATTTTTTGATATATAACTCCAGTTTGTACAAATATCGCTTTTTAATAAAATTATATTAATATACGTTGTATTCTGATGCTACAAAATAGAATATAAATATATGAATACAGGTTTTATTAATGTTTAACAATTCGGAAAGAAATTAGTAGCAAATTTGTATTATACATAATTCGAATGTATAAAATCTAAAGTATGATTAAAAATCAACATTTTTTTTTAAAAAATAAATTTAAAATCTTAAATAAAAAAAAACTTTTTATTTTTAAAAATGCATTTAATTTCTTAAAATCGAAAATAAATCGAGAAGGTAGTATTCACAATAACGATTATGCAGGAAGTACAGCTATTTTTGTGATGTCAAATCCTACCTTTTATTGGCTTTGTTGATAATGACGTTTAACTGTTAATAGCGCCATCTAAGTTAGAATACGTTCTAAGCAATGTGATTGGTTTTTATATAAGCACCATCTATGTTACGTTCTAAACAAGTAATATGATTGGTTCTTTATATGACTGCTTTTGAAAAGTTTCCATTGAAAGTATAGGAAGTGTCCCATCTGTATTAGTAATCTGTGGCTTACCCCGCTGTCACTATGCCTGTATCTGGTATATCCGGGCCGATACGTCCATAGTGACACGGAGAAATTAAGAGGTTATCAAATGCTTGGCGAAATTCTGGCGAAGACGACCCCACACCTGACTGGCGTGTGCAGACGTTGGTGTATCTACGGTGAGTCGAAAGGGAAAGAAGGCGCCTGAATCGACAAGCCGTGGGAAGTCCTAGCTGGATAATTCGCCCTTGGATCTCGGTTGACTTTCAATAGAGAGATCCAGCAGCAATAACTGGTCGACCCGGGAAAAGCCCTGGCCCTAGCCCCCAGTTAGCTGCCCCTATTGAATAAATTCCTATAGGGTTGGTAGAGCATGGCTGTTTCATCTCCTCGCTGGTGGATGCTTTGTAGTTCGCCACTCGACCGTCCGAGTCCCTGCGGATCCGGGATTAAGAATTGGTCCGACATATGCCCTCCGTGAGGTACGAGTCCTCTATAAGCGTCCCAAATCCCAAGGCGTTGTACCTGTCCGAAGCGATGAATGGTGAAGAGATAGAAGCCGTTACGGTGCCCACCCGAGGGTTGGCCTTGCTCTGGCTGATTCTACCAGAGTCTGGGGAAGCTCGCTTCCTAGGGAATCATAAAACTTCGGGGAGTTGATCCGAGTGATATTCGGCCATGGCAAGGCGCCAGGAGCCCGGCCATTGCACAGCATCGGTCGATATCGTCTCCATGGTGGCCCACCAGTCTGGCGCGGACAATGGGCTACATCGGTGATCGAACTGGGGGAGATTCTCGCCACTTTTCAAGCTGGGCGGCTGGTCGTCATGCCTTCTGCCCATCCGATGCGATTATTAGTAAGGGTACTGCTCTTGTGGAAGGTTCGGGTATACTTTACTCTTCCGACCTTCCTGCCGGCTGTCGCGATTCTCGCGGCAGTTATTCCGGAGCTTTGATGTCCTAAGGATTTCCCATTTTTGGGAGAACTTGATGTGAGAAAACCGTCGAGTTTTCGATCCCTTCGGGGTCTGTCCGGTCGCTCAGTAATGAATGCCATTAGTAGCAAATTTGTATTATACGTAATTCGAATGTATAAAATCTAAAGTATGATTTAAAAATCGACTTTTTATTTTTTAAAAATATATTTAACTTCTTAAAATCGAAAATAAATCGAGAAGGTAGTATTCACAATAACGATTATACAGGAAGTACAGATATTTCTGTGATATCATATCCTGACTTCTTTTATTGGCTTTAGTTGATGATGACGTTTAACTGTTAATAGCGCCATCTAAGTTACGTTACGTTCTAAGCAATGTGATGGTTCTTTATATAACTACGTCATTTTGAAAAGTTACCATTGAAAGTATAGGAAGTGTCCCATCTATATTAGTAATCTGTGCCCAAGGTTTTGTGCTTAAAGTAAAGAGATATGATAAATTTTGTTATCTTCACCGGCAAAAAATTTCATGCATAAAGTTGGAAAAGGGGGTAAGAAATCTGAAGGGAGATATTTTAAACCAATCAGAAAATCAGCCGGATTGGCCGCATAGAAACGCTTCGTCTTTCCTTTCTGGGAGGTCTCGGCTTCAATGACATAACCAGCTTTTTTTGGGGTGGGCCACATCGATGTGAAAGAACATTCTCTTGTATGCTCTTTATTAAATCGTATTTACGTAACAGAATGCTTGATGATCAGTTAAGCAATTTAGCAATCATGTTCATCGAGAGAAAAATCACAAAAGCTCTTGATTTGAACAAAGTAATCAATCGTTTTGCATCATTAAGCAATAATTTCAATAAAATCACTGCATAATTTTGTATTGAGCTATCAAATAAATATTTATATTTACCAGTATTTTGAAACTTTATTTATTCTTTTCAGCTAATCACATTAAGTATTGCGCAAAATGTGCAAAGGACGCGTTTTTTCGCAGCTTGTAAATAAAGATTTTTATCGCTATTAGCGTGAAGTTATGTGGGCTTAAATTATATTTGTTTTTTATTTTCATTTTTATGGAATACAAGGGGTCTTGGATTATGAGGTGATTAATGTATTTGGTTTACAGAATACAAGGCGTCTTGAATTATGAGCTGTTTAATGTATTCGGCAAATTTTCATTTTTACAAAACTCAAGGCATCTTGGGTTAGTGGAGTTAAACAACTCAAGGCGTCTTGGGTTATGTGGAGTTGAAATCTTGCGGTTTTCAGTTTTACGTTTCGGATAATATATTCAGGGTAAACCAGCACCTGGGCCAGAACTTTCAATGCATGGGCCATGGCCCACCCGTAGTTACGTCCCTGCTCGAGTTCCACCCCTTGACAAAATTCATCATAGGTCTGGGTCCGACCTGTAGATCCCTCGTAATCCACAATCCGGTTGATTCTCTTATAGGCATGGGCAGCCTGTCGAAGGACTTGTTCAGCCTGCCATTTGTTGACAGAAAAAAATCAGTGCATTTAAAAATACTAATCGGTTATATTATTCTGGTGGAACGGCTTGGCTTTAAAATCAGACCGAGATCGAATCCAGGCCCATATATCTTATAAAATTTATATTAGAGGTCTGAGCTAGCTCATGGCGGATGGCTGCGTATTAAAGCTGTGGCTTACCCCCCTGGAGGATCCGGGTTCAAATCCGTCCCATATCTCCAGTTTTTCAGGAGGGGTCCGGGTCCGGCCGTTGAACCCCATCCTTCAACCATCCGGTTAACCCGAACATGGGTGTTAGCCAGCCTGTGATGGGCGCTATAAGTGGCCGTCGCCAGATATTGAATATCCCTCGCGTGATATGGCGGCTTAGACTACCTAACCTAATCCAACCATGGGCTGTAGCAATACCCACGGAGAGCACGGTATGGTGATGGCGGAGATCGCCGGGCCAGGCCTGAAACATCGCAGAAATGGTACTTTTCTGTTAACGGGGCGCCAGTCATTAGTCGAGTTCGAGAAAGTAACGAATTAGCACATAGGCCTACCTCCCTCATATAATTATTCCAATCGACTGTTGTACAATGATTCATTTTTAGTTGCAATTGATAGTGATATAAACAAGTTACCACATTTGATGCTTTGGCGCACAATTACGACTGGCGCCCCGTTAACCGAAAAGTACTGAAAAAAGTTATCGTGAAATTCCTGACCCGGATCCTCTTGCATGATACCGAACTTGTTATCACGCGGCCATCCGGCTGCCAGTCATTGATTTGAAAGTGGCGTTTAAAAAATTGCCATTAGTGTTTCTGTTCTGGTTGTAATATTTTAAATATTAATTTTTAAAGTTTAAATTGAATTTTAATTGTTCTGCGCATTCTACAGAATAAAAGAATAACAGGAATAATTAATGAATATAATACTATATTCATATTAATATATTCATTAATTTAATACAAAAAATAATGATAATTATAATCTTTTTTAATATTAAAATTACTTTTATTTTACAATCTAATGTGCTAATAAATAAATAAAAAAAAAAATTCAGCCGTTGTTTACAAAAGTTAGAATTTGGATTTGTAGGTGGCAGTCATAAATTATTGTAGACAAGTTTGATGGTTTGATTTGTAAATTGTGGTAAAGAAAATGGTTAAGTTAACTCCTGATTTGATATTACAATCAGCCCAATATATTAATCCTGTACGAGATAGAGAATTAGATTTAAGAGGTAAAAGTCAAATAACCATAAAATATATTAAGTTATTGATGATATCTGTATTACTTTTCAGGTTAATGTTTTTAAACTTTTATTGATATATATTACCGTTCATAATAATCTGCCAATGGTATATCAACTCTCAATTTGTTATACTTTCACACAATGAAGGTGTAACACATTGACATATTATTATGAACTGAATGCATATTATTAAACATTCCAAACGTGCAGACTAGACGAGTGTATCATGGTATACCGGGGTATTAAATGTATTTGTGTTCTACAAAATGTCTCGTGCATAATTTTCATATTGGTAAGATTTCATTTTGCCTCTTGTAACATGATGATGCAGATTCCCACCATGAAAGCTCTTTAGATATTCCACAATACATGAGAATTAAAGATTCGCCCCCCAACAATTGATTAAAAGTGCAAATTAATAATTCTGTTGTATTAAAGATTTAGTCCAAAAAACTATTTGCGACTAATTACCATTTCGAACTTTTAATAAGCTGTCAGTGAGAAGCTAATTCTTTACTTATACTCTTGTGTATGATTTTTTGGAATGAAACTTTAAAACAATGGAATTGTTAACTTGTGAGGACAAATTCCCTAACATCTTGTGAAACAGCCAATGATGGTTGTTGCAACACATCATGTCCTAAGAAGTAAAGTAAAATCTACATAGTTTAATAAATTTAATATAAGACAAGATTTTCTGAAAATATACAATAATTGATACAAAAAGCAATTTATTATTTAACAATAGGCAGTGCTTTAGTGTGTTCTGCAATGTGCCACATTACAAGAGGCAAAGTGAAATCTTATCTTCTTATTTAATTTATGTAATAAATGCTTTATTGTTCACAGTTTCTTATGGATGATAACACTTTCATAAAATGGCGGCTGGATGGCCGAGTGGTAATGCTGTCGGCATGTCGTGAAGGAGGACCTGGGTCTGGTCCTGGATTTTTTTTTGGGAAACTGGCCCCGCCCCTTAGTAATCTCCCTGATTGGAAAGGAGGTGTAAAATATGCAAAAAAAGAGGATATGACCTCTTAAAAAAAAAAAAAAAAAAAAAAAAAAAAAAAAAAAAAAAAAAAAAAAAAAACTTTCATAAATGTCAAGTAATGCAGAACACCAGCCAGAAAACTATATGGAAAGATTCTGATATTCTGAAAAATATCAATTTATAAATTTATACAGTATATAGAATGAGTTTTACTCTGTTTATTGGTTATAATTTTACTAACAGTCAACAAAAAATACATTAATATACAATGGGTTATCGTTTAATGGTAGAGTTACGTTCCTGAAAATCATGACTTTAACTGAAATCAGAAAACTCTTAGGCCTAGTGTTATAAATTGGAATTATGCTCTTATAGTTATTTCTTTCTGGTACTGGAATTGATACTATTTATAACTTTTGTCACTTTTTGGTTCCCACTAGTGTGGAACTGTTGCACAATTTATGCAAATGATGAAAGCAACACGATTTTGACATTCTGTGGCATAAAAACTGCTACCATCCAGAGTTTAGATTGATTCAACTTTTTTCCATGATGGTAAAATCTGTTGAGATAATGCCCACCAATGAAATCAAAGCATTTTGTGATGTTGAATTGTTGGCAACTTTGAGTCAAAATAGTGAGATGTTTGGATAGCATTATGCTAGTGGAAGCAATTAGGCAATATCCATTTTTATACAATAAAAGGAATGAACATTATAAAGACAATATGTTAAAAGAAAACAGATGGGCATTTATTACATACATACCTATACCCTTTTCAAAGAAAGATGACATGTCTTATATGGTAAAGAGCTTATGGATTGCAAATTCAAGTCATCCAATAGAATAGCTGGTTTCTGTTTCGTTCATCCAATAGCAGTTATCTATATCTATATCTTTTATCATCGGTAACAATTCGAAATGTTTATTATCTTTTAAAAAATTGTAGAATTAATATTTCATGGTTGTGCTATTAAATATTAAACTAAATCTCTAATTGCTTAAAATTAAATAAATACAATGAATGATGTCACAGTCCTTTAGTATTTAGCAGTAATGACGGATAGTATAGTTGTTTGTAAGCGAGGAGAAACATTGCACAGTCAAACTAGAAATATTATTTTAAACATATATAAGTATTTTGGAAGGCAGAAATCTATTCAAAGTGACATTTTTAATGAAACTTCCTTAGCTACTGGTGTTTCTGTATCAACAATTAAAAGAATTGTAACTGAAGGAAATTTTAAAAATAAATTTTCAAATTATAATTAATTTTTTGCATTTATATAGTAAAAATTGAAATACAGGAATTTCGCACTTTTGCTCCGGAGTTATTTCGTGCTCACATTGACATACCCCAATAATAATAATAAAAGGACTAAACACAATTTACATAAATCTAAAACACTGTTACTAGATGAGAATTTTCAGACAACAAACAAAAAATTTAAACATTAAAATACAATATGTAGTTAATACAATACTTGTAGTAAAGCCAATATAGCACTCTTCCCTCCCAAGACTATTATTGAGGCATGGGACTCTTTGCTGTAGGCCTATAGAGACGAGGATAAAAGAGCATATAAACCATTTTGTTCTCAATTACTGCCTTTATCCTAAACATTTAAAATATTATTAATTAAAAATAAAGCATTATACACAGTTGGTTATATAAAAATCTTTTATTCGAAGTACTTTTGGTTAGTTTGATAACCATCTTCAACAAAAAATATTGGATTAGAATCGAACTTGTTTGAATTATAGACATGCACTAAGGTTCTAAAGATTTAAACATTTTTAAAAAAATATTTTAAATAAAATAATGCACATGTCTAATATAATATAGCAATATTGGGCTGATCTTATTATATTATAAACTAAAAAACAAAAATTAATAAAAATAAAAATAAAATAATAAATACAATAAAAGGTTTTTCATTAAAAGTCTTCTAATGGAGGGCATAAATCCATGCTGCTGGGGGGTCCACCGGGAGGATATTGTTGATTATACATTCAGAGTCTATTCTTGAAATTATCTCTAAGGTCTCAGCTATGGATAACTCTTTGTTGGAACGGACCATTTTTACAACTTTCACTTGGTCCGAGTCTATTATGACATCATTTTGGTAGAAAGTTCTAGCTAAGGCCATTGTAAAATTGCTTTTGGCTATGTTTCTTTTGTGTTCTTTTAATCTGTTGGTTAAATCTCTGTTAGTTGCTCCTATATAAATTTCCCAATGGTTTGTTGTTCTGTTGCTAATCGGTATTTCATAAATGCCTTGTTTCATTTTATCGTCTTTTATGTCTCTCATTGTGTACTAGCTGGTATACTGTCGGATGTTGCATGTAGCTTGTTGTCCATTTTCTCTTTTTAATTAGGTTTTTTACTACTCTTGAATTACAAAACCATATGGTCGGACAACTCTTTCTTTGCTGTGTGTTGTGAGATCTTTTTGTGGATCGCTATGATCTAACAATTTCGTATTGATATTTGAGAAGTCGGCATTTAATTTATGTTCTATGTCTTGTATGTAATTTTTCGTGTAACCATGTTCTTTAACTGTTTTATAAATAACTTCAATTTCTCTATCAATTACTTCTTGATAGCTGCAATGTGATTTAACTCATCTAAAGTAGAAATGGAATAGCAGCTTATTTTTTATTTATTAAAGCAGTTAGCAGCATTAGAGAAGGCAAAATGTTAAAGACACTCACTATTTACTTCGTCAGAAAGTCCAACTATATGAATAATTACAGGTTACCCTCATATAGATTAGTAGCTAGGTTCCTCAAAACACAGTGTTGTATGAAACCATGTTATATGAGACCTGGAGCTAATACAAAAAATGTTGTGTGAAACCGTGCTATATGAGACCTAAAGCCAATTCAAAAAGATGAGTTACATTCCAAAACCAATTAAAAACAAATAACTTTCTTTAATTCCTTATAAGAAACTCAATTTATTAAATTCGATTTATTAAAAATATTAATAACATGAAATATAAAGAAAGAAAAATATATATATATCTAAATCACATTCGATTTATTAAAAATATTAATAACATGAAATATAAAGAAAGAAAAATATATATATAAGACCCAAAAAATATATATATATATCTAAATCAAAAGAAAGAAAAAGTATACTGCCTATGTAACATTCATTTAATAATTATATTTCTGTTGCTAGTGTTCAGCTAAAATCAAAATGTTTTTCTTTTTAAAAATATCAACTTCATACTTCATTTTTTGAACTCATTCTGCATTTAAAGTTTGTGTATCTTCTGCTCTCTTTACAAAATCTGTAATCTAACCTGCTACAAAACAACTGTTCCTTAACTCACACCAAAAAAATTTATCAATAAAAAAGTGTTTTCTATTTCACATTTCTTTATTGAAGAATAAAAATTTTTTTTTTTTAATCCAAGAACTGATTGTTTGGAACACGAAATACTTAATGGTCGACAACTAACTCAGTTTCAAAATTAATTCAATTAACTCAATCTCAAATCGAAATCGAATATAGACTGCATATCATCCCTCTCACGGCAAACTAGCAAAATTACATTTACGACTAATTTTAGCAAAGTATTTCCCATAACTTAACTAGATTATAACTGCCTAAACTTTAAACTTAATAAAAACAAAACTATAGAAGCACTCATAGCAATAAGGTATACGTTTTATTAGATGTCTGCTACAAACGTTTTCGGTTTATTCACCATTTTCAAGTAGCATTCCAATTATAAAATTTCCAAAACAAAAAAGAACAAACATTAAAAAGAACAACAATTTAAAATTGTTGTTCTTTTTAATGTTTGTTCATCAAAAATTTCCAAATCAAAAAAGAACAAACATTAAAAAAGAACAACAATTTTAAATTGTTGTTCTTTTTTGATTTGGAAATTTTATAATTGGAATGCTACTTGAAAATGGTGAATAAACCGAAAACGTTTGTAGCAGACATCTAATAAAACATATACCTTACTGCTATGAGTACTTGTATAGTTTGTTTTTATTAAGTATTTCCCAATGATTGCATTTTATGAGTGTATTGTCTGTCCATAGTGTAGATTTATAAAAATTAATGAAAATGTTTTGTGTTATAGGAGAGTAAATGTAATTTTTCTAAATGTGTTAGGTAAAAATTGTGAATTGTGTTATATGAGGGTTTTTGCAATTTCTAATCGTGTTAGAGCAAAACCATGTTGTAGGAAATCATGTCATATAAGGGTTATTTATATGAACAATTCCCTTATGTTACTCCCAGCTTGAGCCTAGCTGGCTAAGTGTTTTAAATCACTGTGATCTCATGGCAAGATAGAACTTTCTCTTTTAATATTGTCATATTGTATTTTAATGTTTCAATTTTTTGTTTGTCGTCTGAAAATCCTCATCCAGCAATGATGTTTTAGATTTATGTGAATGGTGTTTAGTCCTTTAAAAAATTATTATTATTTTTAGATTTTGATATCATTATTATTATTTGTATTATTATTATTATTATTATTATTATTATTATTATTATTATGTATACATCAATGTGGGCACGGAGTAACTCTGGGTCAAAGTGCTATGTCAGACACGAGTCGAGACATAGTTACTTGTGATGTTTAATGGTGTGTTAATTGTCTGTGTCAGTACTTATTGTTAGGTTTTAATGCTTTCATTACTGTTATCTTTTTAATAGATAAAGGATGTATAATTATTTAATGTTTCATAATATATGTTAGTTATGATCTTTTAGTTAAT
>AYEL01074951.1:0-44281 GCA_000484575.1 Olivierus martensii | reverse complement strand
ATAGTTATATTCTAAATTCTAAAGTTTAAAAGAAATTTTTTAAAAATTCAAATTTAAATCACATTTCTTCAGCTCATCGCTAATCTGCTTACGTCATATTTCTTGCTTAAAATTATTAGTCGGATTTTTAAATTAATATCCCGTTATACATATAGGGGTCATTTTTAATATTACCATTATTTCAGTGGTCATTCCTTACCATATGCACTTTCTTCTTCTTCTCGCAATACTCCCAGGCTAGATTTATTTTTTATGGCTCAATATAATAAATAACATTTTTTCCGGCCAATTTTTTACTGACAATTTCAACCGCTTCTGTTACCCTCAGCTTCTCAGGCTTCTCTATTATACTTATGACTTTAGTTTGATCCCATTTTGGTATAGCTTCAAAATTCAATAATCTTTGGGCCAGCGCCGTGCTACCTTTAGCCTTTTCTTGGTTGGCCTTATGTTCTTGCAGCCTTCTTTTAATAGATCTTGTGGTGGATCCTATATATAACTCCTCTCTCTTTGTATCCCTGTTATCTATCTTTATTTCGTATATTCCTGGCATATTCATTAGTTTCCGTCTGTCTTTATCATTTCTTGTCATATTAAACACTGTGTTCCTTCTGGTGAAGGCTAATCTTCTACCTGCTGCCTTTTCAATCTTTCTCTTATGTTTCAAAATAAAAGGATTTGTTTCAACAGTATAGGGGCTGTTTTCTTCATATCTATTCTCATTTTCAGAGTCTTCTTTATTAGGTATTCTCCCTTTCTTATCAATAATATTTCTCCACATTTTTAATATATTATTCCTATGGTAACCATGTGCTTCTGCTTGTTTTATTATCCATTGCAGCTCTTCTTTAGCACTTTCCCATGTACTACAATGTGTAGTTATCCTATTGAGCAGAGCTCAAAACGATGCCATTTTTACGTGCCAGGGTTCTTTTGATGTTTTGTGTATAAATAAAGATACATACATGTCCTTTCTGTATACCCACCTCTCACTATCTTAATTTTAACATCAAGATAATTAATTTCTATTTCATCTTCTTTCATTTTTTTCAAGTTTAGCCCCAAACTTTTATCTTCAAATATCTGCTCTATGTTTATTAGATTTTTAGTTCTCTCCCTTATTATTATAATATGGTCAATATTTTCTTTTTTTCTAACGAAGGCAACGAAGGCAATATTGTTGCAAAAAATTTGTTGCAATCTAAATTGCAACAAATTTAGATGCAACTACTTGTTTAACAATTTAAGAAAGGAACAACGGGATGCCTGTGAAAGACATAGCGAATATATTACAAATAAGTAGGCAAACACTTTACAACATTCTAAAGGAGCACGAAGAGAGTGGGGAGCGTATCACCTAAAAAATCACCAGGTCATCCACGATTGATCTTCTTAATAATATCGACGATAAATGATAAGTGCTGAAGGCAGCAAAGTTATCAAAGCTAATAGGGTGCATCCCACATGCATCCTTCATAATCTGGAATCTGTAAACATGTTAAAAGCACCTCATCCCGCATGCATCCTTCATAATCTGGAATCTGTAAACATGTTAAAAGCACCTCTCTAAGCTATTCTATAACCATTACCTAGCGTATAATAATGTTTTACAGCAATATATTTCAATATTAAGAATTCGAAGAATAGCAAATTATAAAAAAAAAATTGTTTTTCATCTTCACCAAAATTCTAGGCTTTGCCCAATCATTTTGAAAAGTTACCATTGAAAGTATAGGAAGTGTCCATCTGTATTAGTAATCTGTGGTTGTAACCATTTAACACAGCTCGCCTTTGTAAGTTTTTCCTTAGTGTCGTAAAGTTCAAACAATCAAAGATTAAATGGTTAACATCGGGAGGAGATCCTTGGGAACAGTTACAATTATCACTGTCCTTTAATTTAAACCTATAAAGATAAATATCGAAGTTTCCACGCCCGGTGATAATTTGAGACAAATGAAAATTTGGAGAAAAATTTTTGTTTGTTAATTTGTCCTTAAGAGACGGTAAAAAAGGAAAAGCATTCCTACCAGTGATGGCATTATTCCAATCTCGCTGCCACAAATCGAGAATGGTTTGCCAAATATTTCTTTTAATAAAAGTAATTGGGACTTTCCCAAACCTGAACGGGTGAAGGGATCTCGCAGCTTTCTTTGTCAAGGAATCGGCCTCTCATTCCCACGGATTCTAGTGTAACCGGGAATCCAGTAAAAATCCAGTACAATGTCACCAGGAATTAAACGTAAATTCATTTTTTTATAAGAGAGACTAGATAATATTTAGTTAAGTTACTATTAATAAATAATAAAGCGGATCCGCTGTCAGAAAAAATGTTAAATTTATTAAAAACTTTTTATTTATCAATATGTAGTCTAAGCCTTTATAAATTGCAAAAAGTTCCGCTGGGAGCATCGTGCAGCGATCCGCTAACCTAAAATATCCTCGATAAATAATTCTATCATTTTTGTAAACCACCACCCCCGAACCTACCCTGTTCTCAGATTTCGAGCCGTCAGTGTATATGTTAGTACCCGACATAGGGTCAGGAAGCCCAAATTTAATATCAATCTTACTGTCAACAACCGAATGAACTAAATAGTTGAATGAAGGTAAATCCATTCCATATTTGTCAATAATTTTCTCCGAAGGTATATTCCTGTAACTAAAATAGTTATTAGGATTTCTAGATTTACTTAAAAGATCTAAATAGTTATTATCATTTACAGAAACAGTAAGGGAACGAAAATCGTTATTTATTAGCCGTAACAATAAACTTCCCGGAAAGATAAATCTTAATGCAATAAATTTGCCTGATTCTTAAATCAATCGGATCCATCCCGGCCATAACAAGCGGGGAATTGGTTGGAGCCGTCCTGTACGCTCTGCAAATATTCAGAGCGGCGAGCCTTTGAATCTGTAAAAGCTTTTTACAAGTATATTGCTTTAAAACCGAAGACCCCCAAACAGATGCGGCATAAGTGATTTTAGGTTCAATAACACAAGTATAAATTACAGTGGAATTCTTAGGAGTCAAACCCCAATTTTTACACGAAATACACCTAAGGGCGTTTAAAGAAAAATTCGCTTTTTTTATAAATGTGGTTAATATGATCAATCCAGGATAACTTATCATTCAGAATTATTCCTAAGTATTTTAAACAAGAATCCTGAGTAATTTTATCAACGCCGATTTTGATACTAAT
The DNA here is from genome assembly GCA_000484575.1 of Olivierus martensii. Classification (NCBI taxonomy): domain Eukaryota; kingdom Metazoa; phylum Arthropoda; class Arachnida; order Scorpiones; family Buthidae; genus Olivierus; species Olivierus martensii. Next base: position 41,081 of record AYEL01074951.1, on the reverse strand, counting down.
TTTCCTCTTAAGAGTAAGCGATTTACCCACAACAATAAATTTACTTTTAGATGAATTAATAAGATTATTATCGATACACCATTTATTGATAGTACTGATAATAGAGTCAGTTTTTAGCATAAGGCTATCCCTACAAAGGTAGGGATAGCCTTATGCTCTAACTAACAAAATGGTGTCATCGGCATATGCCTGTAAATAACAGTAATCCGGGAAGTGATCGGAGATATTTAATAAATCATTGAAAATGATATTCCAGAGCGTCGGCCCAGATGGAGACCCCTGAGGACAGCCCCTTTCGATATCGATAGTAACCTTACACGAATTAGAATGAATAGTGCCCCTACGATCTAATAAATAACTACTCAAAATTTTAAATAAGTTCGGACAATTTTTTTTTCTTGTTAACAGATGACGCCACTTTCCATTCAGGGGGAATACTAAGTGGCGGGGCGAAACAAGCACTTCCACAGGCTGCCCACCCCTGCGGAGGGGTCAGCCGGATTGTGGAGGACGGGGATCGACGGGCCGGGCCCGGACCCCATGATAAATATTTTCAAGGGGTGGGACCCGAGACTCGAACCCGGGTCCTCCAGAGTGGAAAGCCGAAGCGATTCCACGCGGCCAATCCGGCCGACTCTTCGGACAATTGTTACTCCTTAAGGTGTTTAAGACAGCTCGCCACCAGGCATGATCAAATGCACCTTTGATGTCTAACGACACTACAGCAGTGGGCAACCCCTTAGATTTAGAATCCTGAATAAATTTAACAATATTTTTAATGGCGTCCGAAGTGCTTCTCCCTTCCTGAACCCGAATTGCTTTCTATTATAAAATTTATTCTTCGATAAAAACCAATTTATTCTATTAATAACCAATTTATCCAAAATTTTTTCAAAGAGAGGTAAGAGACTAATCGGCCTGAAATTCGATGAGAAACCGTGATTAAAATCCTCCTTAGAAGCCTGAATAAAATTAACAATATTTTTAATGGCGTCCGAAGTGCTCCTCCCCTTTCTGAACTTGAATTGCTTTTACGTCCCGGGGCTAGTCCCTATGCCTGAGTATCACCGACTCCGTACATACATAGATTGGAAGCAGGTGGGCCATACAACTTCTGAAACCATTCCACAAGACTCACACATCCTCACGTTTGCCGGGGGTTTCTTTTCTTTTTTTGTCAACAGATAACGCCACACTCCATTCAGGAAGAATACTAAGTGATGGGGCGAAACAAGCCCTTTCACAGGCTGCCCACCCCTCCCCCTCGAGGGGAGCCCGTCTTGACGTGGCGAGGGGGGCTTGTGCCGGCAGACACTATGTCTCTATCTGTGCACCCGCAGCCGGGCCGATAAGGTAATAGTGTCTGGGTACACTAAGAGACTCCCAGTGGGATGGCATTTTTCCAAGAATCCACACACTGAAAGAAGGTGCGCGTGCAGATCGCACACCAGTGTCCTTAGGGCATATCCCCCGGTCGGGCCTGGGAAACTCGTACCCGAGATGTGGGGAGATTGGTTAAAATCCGTTCCGTTTTTCGGGCCTCGGATGACTTTCTATAGAGAGGCCCAGCGGTGTCTGGCAGAACTCGGACTGGTCACCCAGGTAGTCCTGATACTGCCCCAGGTGAAGAAATTCTTTCTGGGTCGGTAGAGCCGGGGCTGCACCCTCACCGGTGGAAGCTCTGTAGTTCGCCGATCGACCGCCCAAGTCCCTAGAGCCGGGGCTGCACCCTCACCCTCGCCGGTGGAAGCTCTGTAGTTCGCCGATCGACCGCCCAAGTCCCTGCGGGTCCGGGATTAAGAATCGGCCCGACGTATGCCCTGCGTGAGGTACAAGTCTTCTAGAAGGGTCCCAAATCACAAGGTGGCGTACCGTCATGGGGTCCGGACCCGGCCCGTCGATTCCCGTCCTCCACAATCCGGCTGACCCCTCCGCAGGGGTGGGCAGCATGTGGAAGGGCTTGTTTCGCCCCGCCACTTAGTACCCTTACTGAGTGGAAAGTGGCGTAAAAATAAAAAAGGTGGCGTTCCGTGCCGACGGGATGAATGATGGAGGGACAGAAGCCTTAACGGTGCCCACCCGAGAGTTGGTCGAACTCGGGCTATAGGGGATTTATCCTCAGACCGGGGGAAGCTTGCTTCCCTAGGGAATCACAAAACCTCGTGGAGTTGACCCCAGCGATACTCGATCTCCGGCGTGGCGTCTGAGTCCGGCCAATTTACGGCGTCGATCGATATCGTCTCTATGGTGGCCCGCCAGCCATATCTGGCAGTGGGCTGCATCAGGGATCGAAACGGGGGAGATTCTCGACCTTTCCAAGAGGGGAGGTGACCGCTCTGGATTTCACCATTGTGTTTACCACCCCGCCGAAGCGAATATCAGTTAGGGTTCTGTTCGCATGGAGGATCCGGCCTTGTCCAGTCCTCCATCGGTCTGCTACGTTTACGTGGCGGTTTAGCCTGACAAGAGTGATCTCCTATCATGGGAAATCCAGTAGCAAATCCATTCAGCCTCTTTGTTTCCTGTAGTAAGGAAAGGTTCGGACTTTTCCGTCCTTTCGGCCTGTTATCGGCGTTTATACGTCGCGACAGCGCCTGAGCAAGGTGTACTTAGTACACAAAGTAGCAAGTACAGCCTCTTTGTGTCTCCGCTCCCTTTGTGGACGGAGGCGATTCTCGACAGTTTAAAGGTCGCTTCGGCGACACAGTGCACGGGATACTAATGCGGCCTTCTTACCCCTAGGCCTGGCAAACCTGAGCGAGTCCGCCGTATTCGTATTTCGTTCGCTTTGTGGATCGGGAGGTTGTCAGGCGATTCCGCACCCCTAGTTGCAGGCAATGATTAAGCCGAGATTATTCTCGCAGTCGTAAGAACCCTGTAGTACCCTAATAGGTAGAGCAGGGGAGTGGCCTTCGGCCTGACTCAGAATACAAGATGAGCCTGTTGGATAAACGGTGTCAGCACACTCACCACTTTTAGAATCCGATGACTGTGTTGAGCGTCTGATGAGCTCAACAATGATTGGCTTGTTGAGTTTTGGAACGGTTTGCTGAGATTTTTTATTCATCACTGATTAGTCTGTTGAAGTTTGGAACGCACCCATACATATTAGATAAGATGTCTTAAAACAGAAAAGCACGCATAAACCAAAGATGAAAATTTGGGAAGAAAGGTTCGCAGGAACCTAACTCTATATTTCTCATAGGCACAATAGTTCAGTATTTGCTAATTCAATATTCGCGAAGAATTTACAGAACGTAACTACCGCGAATAACCGAGAATCAATTGTAAAATAAAATACTGTACTGTTAACCATTGTTTCGTATTTTTCATTTCATTTTGAATTGCGTTTCTATTTTTATAAAATAGAAATTTCGGCAGTAAATTATATGTTAAATGAAAGCTGTAATTTGACAAAAATATGTTTTCCTGAAACAATAATTTATTAAACAAAATCTAACTTTTTCAAGTGTAAACGCCATTTTTAGATCTTTGTCTAGCTTATTTTCTTGTCAGTGAATTGGCAACTTCCCGTTGAGTACTGATTTATGCCGCTAGGATTAAATATTTTTGGTATGGAAGTAGAGGAAGAAGAGCAAATCGCCCGTGCTTATTTGCGTGAAAACTTTTTAAGAACGCTTACTGCTTTAGCCGGACGACGTGCCAAGTTTGAAATGTTTGAAAAGACATCGGTAGAAGGAATATTCAAAGCCTGCGATGTGGATGTCCTCAATTTATATGTGACGGAATTAGTCACGCCGATTGGAGTGTTGAAGGATGCGTTGTTAAGGACTAGAGATGTAATGGCAGTTACCTTCCATATAGATGATAATCCTTCAGTTTAAAAGTAATTGATTATCCAGAATATATTTTAATTATGTCCTTATAATAAAAATTATATTACTAAAAAGTCAACTCTATGGGTATTTTACGTGATTTATAATAATAGAAGGTTTGTTATGTTTCCAGGAATTTCAGAATCTATGCTTCCTCTTGACGTAGTAAACGAGACTGTGCATTGAATGTTCCTGTTTACAGCTTTCCCGTTGGACGTAAGGACTACATTTTAACATTAGTGAAAGCAAAACATTTAATCTATCGGAACATTCGCACAGAATGCAAACGAGATTTTACAATTTTAATTTCTCTATCCAATCCTAGTAAAAAAGAAAATAAGGATCTATATATTATGATGAACTGAGTAAACATTTCAGATGAATGCAAAATTAGTTTTTGAGATTTACAGTTTATTGACATCAAACTTTTAAGACAATGAACCTCTGATTACTACTTTTTAACATCTTTTGAAGAAATAAATATGAAAATTTATTGGAATATAATCATCCTTCTAATGTTATGAAAAGGCTTGGAGACTATAATTAAACCAATAAATTTATACCCAGTCTCAAATATATATTTTATATGCAAGTTCTTGTTAGGTTGTCTTTTGACTGCTATTAACCTGAAATTTGCACTATACTAAGTTAACAAAACTTAAAATTTTCATTTACATGATTATTTAGGTTCACTGAAAAATTAAATTGATATTCTAATGAACTATAGCCTATATACTCAGAATTTTCCTTATGATTGAAACAATGAGAAGCGAGTACTTATCGAGTAGCATTGTCAATGATAGAAAGACTATAGTGAGTTTTGTTTTCTTGGTTTGGTTTGTTTTAAGTTTATAATAGAATAATTTGAATTTAGGACATGGAAAATCAATTCATTGTCAAGGAAGAGAGATTACTTATCATGCTCATCAATATTTTAAAAACAATGTTAATGAATGGCTTGTATAATTATAATAATTATTTTAATTACATTATATGCATTTAAAAAGTGTAATATGAACCCATTAAAATAATGGGTGCAGTTGCCAAATTTTAGTTTCCAAGCTATAGCTAGTGTCATCCAGCTAGATATTCAGGTTATGCCTGAATATCTAGCTGGATGACACTAGCTATAGCTACACTAGCTAGCCCAGGCTATTCTAATACAGGCATAGCCTTCTAGAATAAAAAGCCTTCTTGCTCAATCTTGAAATTATCAAGAGAAGGCAATCATTTGTATTTCAACCCATTGACAATTTTCTGAAAATATTCAAGGGAAACCACATATGCATTGTTTAATTAATGTGTAACCAAATTTGTATTTTAGAGATTCAATTTATCATGCTTAGATTACCACTACTACTTGATTAAGCAGTTACAGTCAAACCTGTTTTTATGCGGTCGGTTTTTGTGCGATTTTTTTATGTGCAATTTTTTTTTGTGCAGTATATAAAAATCATTCCATCAAATGCATATGACAAATAAAAATTAATTTAAAAATGTAATTAAAAAACACACAAAAACTGACCACATAAAAACAGGTTTGACTGTACAAGTCACAAAATTTTACACATTTTTCTCACATTTACCAAAAATAATATGAATATTTAAAATTAAAAGATATGATAATCAGCCATATAACGTAGTTTTAGATATACACAAATTAATGACTTTATTTTAAAAGTAAATTAAAATTTTTAGATTGGCAGTAACATTAAAAATTATGAAAAATGAGCATTTTACTCTGATTTCATATTTTTAAAATAACATATATACAGTATAGTAGTAACGAGATTTGACTAAATAAATATCACAGTAATTCTTATAGCACATATTTTCTAAAAACTGGTTTGTAAGCTTAGTCATTAATAGTTTACAAATTATTCTAAATTTTAAAGATATTCATATTCGTTTTTAAAGTACAATTCTTCAGAGAATACAACTGAAAATCATTTTTGATAGTGTATGTAATTCTCTTCTAAAAAGACCATAGCTTTCATAAGAGCTATTATTTCACTTGTCTATTCTATTTTTATATATGAAAAAGTAAAAATAAGATATAAAAACAAAAAAAAGATACTTTATTGATGATAAATTAGCGCACAGTCATTTTTAACACATTTCACTTTCTTGGAAAATATACAATTCTAATAATATCACACTTAATAAAAATACAATGGTGGTAGAAAAAAAAACTTTTGACATTAGGAATAAACATTTAAAGCAACACAATGAATGAAAGATAAATCATTTAGAAAATATCATATATACACTTTTCAATTCAGTGAGTTCTTGTTTACAAAAGAGATTTTTAAAAGAATTACAATTAGAAGTGTCATTTTTAAATTTGCTGACATCATTTTTACTTCTACAATAATTTAACAATATATAGTAACACCCCCATTTAATGCTGTTTTGCTATAATGTGTTTTTTTTTAATTCTATATTTTTTATTAATTCACTTTGGCACGGTTTTTCAAACCATTATACTCACATAAATCCAAAATCGCAGGAATTTGTTTAGATACTCCTATGCCGCTTAGCAGTGCATTTGATATCAGTGCCATGCAGTACATAATGAAAGTCTGCTGCGAAACATGCAATGGATTTTCTCAAAACAAGTTTATCCACTATTATGGAAATTATAAATCAGTTTGTATAAAATGATCCAAATTTTGATAGAAATTCAAAGGCAAGACTAAGTGTCATGAATGCGATGTCTCACTATTGGAAATTGCTTGCTGAACGAAAGCGGAAAAGGCAAAGGACATTAGATAACTTCTTAATGAAAAATCAAAACATGTCAAATGAGGAAGAACCTTCCTCATCACAAACATAAATTATTTACTCGAATATTTTTGATTTTCATGAATGATTTATGAATACAAATTGATATTAGAAATAAATATCAATAATTAATGTAATATTATAGTAATAATACATGTTACAAAATGAAAAAATGGTACATATAGGTGATTCACTATCGTGTTTCACCTATTCCCATTATTTGTATGTTAAGATAATCTTATTTAATGTTGTTTCATATAGTGCTTGGTTTTGTTGGAACGTATCCCCCACATTAAACGGGGTCTTACTGTATTTGTAACAGAACTCACTATCAATCTAATGATATTTTCTGAAATGCAATTTTCACAAGCAGATACAAAAACATCTCTCTGATATATGTCAATAGTAATTTATTACACTTATTTGATTTGGTGTGTTCAAAAGCCATTTTTCAGAAATTATCTTTTGTAAAGTAAAATAGTATGCAACTATTAAAATTATTATTGAAATGGGAAATTTAAGTCCTCTTTAATCTTAGTTTAAATACTGGTTCAATAATTAACTCCCTACCTGTTACAAAATTAACTTTACAATTTTTACATTTAAACTTACACACAAACAGAATGGATACAATAACCCACTGAATATTCAGTTACAATAATTGAATTACCAAGATTACTTAAATCATTTTTTGTTATTTCAATATCAAAAAGTTTTGAATCAATATGAGTATTGCTTAACTCAAAATTATCACCATTATATAAATATGATATGGAATTTCTCCTTTGCTATGAGATTGCATGCTTAATTTTTAAACTGAATATATTCCGAACTTCTTTTCTATTTCAAATATTTGTCAAACAGTTATAATTAGTACCTGTAAGCCTTTCATACAAACTATACTAAATTGATATTCTAATGAACTATAGCCTATATACTCAGAATTTTTCCCCATGATTTGAAACAATGAAGCGAGTACTTATCAAATGGTATTGTCAGTGACAGAAAGACTAGTAAGTTTTGTTTTCTTGGTTTGGTTTGTTTTAATTTTATAATAGAATAATTTGAATTTAGACATAGAAAATCAATTCATTGCCAAGGAAGACAGATTTTCTTAATTCATCTGTTTGAACTTTCCCTGGGAATAAGACATGCTCAGTTCACCAGTGCAATATTTTGTCAATTCTGTAATTGTAGTTAATATGAGTAGTGAATGATTATTTTTTATTAGTTTTCCTGTATCAAAATCCATCTCTCATCACTTTTTGAGTCACATATCTATTTTTGGATCGTTTTTTTTTCAATGATAAAGGTTCACAATATGAGAATTCATTATGAGAGGAGTACCTTCATATGGAATTTCAACATTAAATATGCTACGCTAAAATGTACAAATATAGTGTCATTACAATTTAGATTATTATTATTATTTTCACCTAGTTCAGAAAGGCTTTTAATAGTATTATTGTCAAATACTTGTAAAACTACTATTGTGCTGTAATTAATTTGACACTCCTACTTTTGTGCTGTAATTAATTTGATTATTATTAATAGTAGGATGAATTATTATACTTGTAAAACTACTTTTATATTTTGTCTTTCTATGTTGTTTTGCCATAGTGCTTTGTGTTAGTTTATAGAGAAATTTTAAGATTTCCACTTTTTACTTCATACAGTTTTTTAACAATCAAAAATGAAGCAATACAAACTTGATTAGAATTTAAATCAAAATCTGGAAAATACAGTCCAGATTTTGATTTAAATCCAGTAGTTTCTAACACATTTAATTAAATTCACAGTATCAATAGCATAAAACAGTGGACATAATGGATCAACTGAATGGCAGTAACAAAATTTATTAGTCATTGAAATGTGACATGCATTTCCTATTAATAGCATTATCATCTCAACAATGATTACTTTAAAGCCTAAAGTTTCCAGGCCTAATATATTTTTTAACAATATACAGAATGTCTATTGACATTTTCTTACATGGTAAAATACAATATGTGCAAATTTGGTTAATGAAAGAAAACTAAATCATAAAGACATAAGCCCTAGTTACCAATTTATCATTATAATAAGCTACACCAACTATATTCTCAGCTTTATAGTCAAAAAAGATTTATGTGAATTTCATCCATCATTAATGAAACTGTTAAATCCTCTTCTTTCATACTGCCACTTTTTTTTACATATGATGATAAATAGTTTTCATCTAATTCAAAACATGGATCAGTCTATTACAATTCATAAATTAGAATTTATGAATTGTAATAGAGTGGAGTAATGTCAAAATTCTCCTCTCTCTCAAATATTTGTAACCTTGAGGACTTATTAAACAATGTTCAAAATTTTAACATTGAACAGTGTTTATACTTCTCAGGTTTGCATGTCAAAAGTATCAATTACTTTATACTTGTCTTATCAATTCTTTTATAAAATCAATCTGTTGTTTATTTTCTTCTAAAACTTCATCTATAGTTCTAAAAAATACTGACGAGATAAATTTAAATAAATGTTACTTATATTTTCGATTTTCATCATTTCAGAGGTGTTCTAAATATTCAACAATTTCATATACTTCACCAACATTATTTACATAGAAAATTTTTATTTAGCAGAGAGAAAATGTATTTGCTTTCCTTTAATAGTTAATTTCAGTTTTAAATTATCATCAATCTTAACAGCATAATTTAATTTGACACATTCATCAGAATCTTTCAAGTTTAAATATAATCTTTTCTTTTTAGTAACATCCAAAATCAAACATTTTTTCATAGTTATAAAGTTCATCTAAGTTGGAATATTGCCTACTTTCATTGTAAGCTTGCTGTGATTTTTTTAGCTTCTATGGCTTTAATAATCTATTCTCTCAAAACTCACTTGTTGCTTACTTATTCTAGATCAGGGGTGGGCAAAAGGCGGCCCGCGAAGGCATATACGGCCCGCCGCATTAACTAGAATACATTAGATTCAAGGTCTACATTTGTAAAATTCTACTCGAAAAGAAAAAGTAAATAATGAATACTGGCGCTAGTGTACACGTACACTACCGATTTATCCAAATTTTGATGATATAATTAACCATGAACGTAGTAAATTTCTCCATTCACATTAAATTGTAAATTTGTTTTTATAAAATTAACTGCGTAGGTACCCTGTGGAAGGGCTTGTTTCGCCCCGCCACTTAGTCCTCTTACTGAGTGGAAAGTGGCGTCATTTGTTGACAAAAAAAAATCCGGTCACTCAAGAATTATTTCTTACATCCTTACGCTACATAATATACACCCATAACGTAATAAAACAGAAATAACACACTACAAATAGCAAGAAATGCTATATTCAGCAAACAGTCCAGCCCAGGAGTTACGTTCGGCAATGCAGCTGCCAGTGACTTCGTTTTCTCTGGTAACTGACCATTCTCTGACCATTAGCGCAGCCAATTTAATATGTATATGCATATATGGGTTCATTAAACAGCCATATCGCTCATAGGATGTATCTTTGAATGTATTTTATTTGACGTCAGGCATTTTTAGATCCCACTAAAGATTGGCCAAACACTCAAGCCGGAGTCAACCTGAAAGTTGAATGTTAGGATTCAACAGGCCGGGCCCGGACTTTCCCGAAAAACTAAAGATATGGGACTCAGAAATTGAACCCGGTTTCTCCAGGATAGAATTAGTCACAGCATCATTTCACCTCAGTCATCCGGCCGACATTTTAATACTGTATTAGCGAGTCTTATGGTAATGACGATATCAGCCATATTTATTTAAAAAAATACCTATTTTTCCCAATTCTATTATTAAAAATACGCAGATATGGGTGAATGTTCATACTTAAAACATTAAAAAAATTTATTTGGTGCTTCATAAATAAGATCGGAAATATACCTGTATAGATTGATCTTTTTTAGCGAGTAAATATGGCAACCATCACTGTACTTATCATCAATTATTAATATTAAATGGAAATGCACCGATATTTCTAATCAGTAATTTGTGCATTTTTTGTTAGTTCTGATCCCAAATAAGATCGCTGGAAACGTTTCGGCTCCATCTAGAGCAGGGGTGGGCAAAAGGTGGCCTGCGGGCCGGATCCGGTCCGCGAAGGCATCTTATACGGCTCGTCAGGGGTGGGCAAAAGGTGGCCTGCGGGCCGGATCCGGTCCGCGAAGGCATCTTATACGGCCCGTCGCATGAATTACAACACATTATAGTTTCAACGTCCACATTTGTAAAATTCTACTCTAAAAGAAAAAGTAAAATAATGGATACTTGCGCTATAGTGTATACGTACACTATCGACTTACTCCAAATTTTGATGATGTAATTAACCACAAATATAGTAAATTTCACCATTCACATTAAATTGTAAATTTGTTTTTAAAAAATTAACTACGTAGGTATCTAACATTTTGTAACATTCTGATGTAATAGGTTGTTAGCCATTAATCAATTTGATAAAATACACCCAGCCCTCGATTTACACGGTAGATACGTTCCTGGAAAAATCGCGCAAACCGAAATCGTATAAAACAAGATGCAGAATTCATACAAAATAGAAGGATATGTTCAATTAAACTGTAAACCGTGTAAATCAATCTAAAGAAGATAATGAAAAGTCGAGAATATGTTCTTTCTAACCGTATAAAATGAAATGAGGATTAAAGGAAAAAAAGGGGATTGGTTCATTAATTTTTAGAGACAATTTAATGCTTATACTTTTTCAATTTATTTTTAAAAATGAAAACAAACATTAATTAACATCGAATACGCTACAAAATAAAAATACAAATTAACAATATTCCGTATAAATAAAAAGCATTCAAACATAAATAGGCGAGCTGCAAGCGTGAGTTGAATTTAGCTGAACTGCGAGACTTGGACAGTAAAAATTAATAGTGAGTATATTTTAAAAATAATATTGATACACATTCGAATATATTCTTTGTGTGTGGTTACACACATTAGCGAGATTGACAAGAATGTCTGCGGATAAATTGGCGCAACCATTATTCTTGTCTCGTGTGACGGTGAGAGGAATATGTTTGTGCAAGAATCAATCTCGCTTGAACGTAAGTAGTTGTTTTATATCAAAGTAGTTTTATTAATTATTAATAGATTAGCTAATGTTATCATCAATAATTTCATTACATAATAATAATTAGGGTTGGTTAGGTTAGGTAGGTTAAGCCGCCATATCACACCAGAGATATACTGTATCTAACGGCGGCCACTTATAGAGCCCATCACAGGCTGGCCAACACCCATGATGGAGTTAACCGGATGGTTGAAGGACGGGTTCAACAAGCAGGAGTCGGACCCCTCCTGAAAAACAGGAGGTGTGGGATCCGGATTTGAACCCGGTCCAGTGTGGCAAGCCACAGCTTTACCACGCGGCCATCCGGCCGCATAATAATAATTAATAATTACATTATTACGGCGCCCTAAGGTTAAATTTGTGCTTAGGTACTTTTCAATTTTTATACGGCCCCTTCATCCCGAAGATTGTTTATCCTGCCCTCAGAAGAAAATAATTGCCCACCCCTGATCTAGAGGACCCAGGTTCGATTCTCGGATCCGTACCTTGAAAAATTTATTCCTCGCGTCCTGGACTTGCCCGTCGATCCACGTCCATAAAATGGAAGAAAATAATTGCCCACCCCTGATCTAGAGGACCCAGGTTCGATTCTCGGATCCGTAGCTTGAAAAATTTATTCCTCGCGTCCTGGACTTGCCCGTCGATCCCCGACCATAAGGTGATTGACACCTGGTGTCAATCAATTTGTGGACGGGGATCGACGGACCTTTCCACAATGGAAAATGGCGACATCTATTAATAAGAAAATGATACTTCTGATTATATTTTATTAAATACGGGATGATTACCATATTTTAATGCTGATTCTGGACATCAGATTTGTGTTCCCAGCGATCGTGAGTGGGCTGATCAGCTTTTCACTCCCATCAGTTGCAGAAAATTTTTCGTTGCGTATTTTGATTCTGATTGTTTTATCATTATTAATCTTTGTTAAATATTTTCATCGAAATTCGGAAATGACGGAAACTTTTAATATTTTCTCATATATATTTTCTGTCAAATTCAATTCAATTTTATTGTAGTGTTTTAATAAACACTGCAGTAAAACTGAATTATAGAAAACGCGACACGATATGATCGCGTCCGATATTCACATCCCGTCACGATATTCTTTATGTAGCTTTCTCTTACGTTAGCAATACGATGCAACATTTCGATGCTACTAAATCTGGAATTTTGTCTAACTCGACATATTTTTTTGATAACAGATATCACTACTCTCCACTTATAGTACTGAGCACAGATTAGATATATATCTATTCTGTGGTACTGAGTATCGGGACGAAATAAGCCTTACCAACATTTCGATGCTACTAAATCTGGAATTTTGTCTAACTCGACATATTTTTTTGATAACAGATGTCACTACTCTCCACTTATAGTACTGAGTATCGGGACGAAATAAGCCTTACCACAAGCTATCCGGGCGGTTGGTTGGCCGCGTGGTAACACGTTGGAAGGACCGGACCATTCAGGAGGACCAGAGTTCGATTCCCGGGTTCGGCATCTACTGAAAAGTTTTTTCGGGCCCCGGCGATCCTAATCCTTCACCATCCGATCCCCCTCCTCGGGTTTGGATACAGCCCGTAGTTAGAACTGACCTCCTTAGTAATCTCACTGATTGAAAAGAGGCATAAAACAGCAAAAAATTAAAAAATAAACCACAAATAGCCCATCCCTGCGAAAAGATCATCCGAATGGTGGAGAACAAGGATCGACGGGCTGAGCATGGACACAATGATAAATATTCAAGGGGTGAGACCCGAGAATCGAAAACAGGTCTTCCAATATGGAAAGCTGAAGCTTTTTTTGGTCAACAAATGACACCACATTCCATTCTCTAAGAATACTATGTGACAGGACGAAACAAGCCCTTCCACAGGCTGTCCATTCCTACGGAGAGGTCAGCCGGATTGTGGAGGCGTGGATTGACGGGCCGGGCCCAGACCCGATGATAAATAGTTTCAAGGGATAGGACCCGAGACTCAAACCCGGATCCTCCAAAGTGGAAAACCAAAGCATTTCCACATGGCCAATCCGGCCTAACTGAAGCGTTTCTACGCAGCCAATCCAGCCGAATAAACAATATTAAAATATACGGCAGGATTGGCTGCGTGGAAACGCGTCAGCTTTCCACTATAGAAGATCCGGGTCGAGTCTCGGGTCCCACCCCTTGAAACTATTTATCATGGGCTCTGGGTCTGGCCCGTCGATCCCCGTCCTCCAAAATCCGGCTTACCCCTCCACAGGGGTGGACAGCCTGTGGAAAGGCTTGTTTTGCCCTGCCACTTAATAATGATACTAAGTGGAAAGTAGCGTTATGTGTGACAAAAAAATATATTGAAATATTAACCGACCGAATGGGCCCATGCTAAACTTCCATCTCAGAAACCATGCTTTATTCTGAATTTTAGACTTTTAGGAGCGATTTGGATTTGGCCTATTGAAACTATCCTTCAATGTTTTCGCGGTTCTCATCAAATATATCATTAATCCGATAGTAAATTCCGAAAGGGCCGTCATAATATCTTATGTAAGATCCGGCTGGTATTACCAATTACTAGCCAATTATAAAATATGGAAAGATAAGTTGTAACATACGGTATTGAAAAAAAAAACATATTTTTAATCTCTAATGAACTTCCAAATAGTGAATTTAAAATATTTCAAAGCTCTATTTTTTGTTAACAGATGGCGCCACACTCCATTCTAGTAGCATACTATGTGGCGGGGCGAAACAAGCCCTTCCACAGGCTGCCTACTCCTGCGGAGGGGTTCAAACAAGCCCTTCTACAGGCTGCCCACCCCTGCGGAGGGGTCAACCGGAATGTGGAGGACAGGGATCGACGGGCCGGGCCCGGACCCCATGATAAATACTTTCAAGGGGCAGGACACGAGACTGGAACCCGGGTCCTCCAGAGTGGAAAACCGAAGAGTTTTCACACCCAGTGGTGTCGGTTCTTTAAAAGTTGAAGTATTGAATTTTGTGTAGCAGGACTCCCCCACTCAATAACCTAAGTGTTTAAACTCCATAACTCAATAACCTAAGCTTTTAAATCCTCATAACTCAATAACTTTGCGTTTAAACTCCACAACTCAATAATTTAAGCCTTTAAACCCTCATAACTCAATGACCTAAGCGTTAAAATCCCCTGGCTAACAACTTTTCATATAGAGAGCAAGTGCCTTGGCTTGCCTTGCATTAAATTATAAATAATTTTATCAATATTCTGAGGTATGGAATCATACCCACTCAAAAATGTGAGGTATGGTGTCTTCCATACCTTCCATAGTGGAAACGACATCACTGTCCACGCAGCCAATCCGGCCTCCAAATTTATTTATTCAATAAATGAGTAGTCGAGCTTGCCTTGCATTAAATTATAAATAATTTTATCAATATTCTGAGGTATGGAATCATACCTGCAAAAATGTGAGGTATGGTGTCTTCCATATCTTCCATAGTGGAAACGACATCACTGTCCACGCCGCCAATCTGGCCTCCAAAGCTGTATTAAATATCTTTATTTTTGAAAATTTATTAAGTTTAAAGGGAAAACTATTTATTTATTTATTCAATAAATGAGTAGTCGGAACAATAATTACGAAAGAAATTTAGGATATTATCTTAAATGTATGTAATATGTAATGTTTAATATTACATATTGAAAATAAATAGTAATTTGTAGTATTAATAGATCCGTGTAATTTTATGTCAAGTTGGGCGATCTACAAGAATGTTTTTAAATTTTAAAATTTTAAGATTGATATATGTCTGATCACTTTGCATAAAATAACAAAATTCTAACTTTTGCATGGTTATTAAAAATTTTGAATACTATAATTTAATTACAATATATATATTTGTATGTTTATATTGTTCTTTGTTTAATTCTTTATGCTGAATTAAATATACTGTTATAAAATATAAATCTTCATATTTTTCAGATATTTCTTATTAAATCGTATTTTGCGGGAATTTTTCAATGATAAACAGGTAATTCTATATTAATGAATGATTTGAAGTTATATACAAGTATGTGATTTCAAGGCATTTGTTTAGAATTGATACATCTCTCTCTCTCTCTCTTTTTATACATTAGATTGGTTCTGCAAAAATACCATGTAAATGAAAATCGTACAAATCGAAACTAACATTTGTATGGAAAATGAGCATTTATATAAAAATGTTAGCTTCGATTTACACGATTTTTATATTTACACGGCATTCTTGCAGAACCAATCTATCGTGTAAAAAGAAGGATAGCTATATAGGCTTCAGTTTCATATCAAGGCTCTATAATAGCATCTTTTCTGTTTGAAAAGTGAAAATTTTCAAACAACAGTTATGAAGGAAATTTTCAAATGAAAATTTTCATTCATAACATAATTGCATAATTTCAATAGAATACTGTACATTATATATTTCTTATTTTTTTATTTTTGCTTAAATTTTAAGCAGTACAGTATTTATTTAATCCATACTTTTTATCAAAAATCACTCAATTTTAAAATGGAATTTTTTACAATCAAAGAATTATACTATGTTTTCATTTATTGATAAAAGGGAAAATGGATCTAAGTTACTTTTTTAACTTCACAAAGTAAAACCACTCTGGTTGAAAACACCCAAAGTTGGTATTTTTTAATGTTAAAACTTCAATAAAGTTGTAAAAATCAAATGTGTTTTTATTTGATCCAAAAAAATCGTTTTAAAATAATATTTTCTTTTTATATCTAAAAAGCTTCGTTTGAATGAAAGCATAATAATATTTTCTCTTCCTTACTAGGCAGTTTTATCATTAATTCTATTATTGTAATAATAAAAATATGATATTTTTACAAAATTGTTAAGTGTACATATCTCATTAATAAATTTATGGATGAAGATTTATAGTAAATTTAGTTTTCTACATATTCTTTTCAACTTATTTTATGTACTAAATTAAATTAGATAAATATAAAAATATCCTGCAGGATGTTTACTCATTTAAGAAAGCATTATTTAAATTTCTAAATAAATAACAATATTTTATGTTTCGAAAAAAAAGGAAAAAAAAAATTTTCAATTTACAGTTTCCTCTATATATATACTTTTTACATAAAAATAAAATTAAAATATTCATCTTTTTGAATTTTATAAATACTTTTTATATTATAATATCTAAATTTATTATAGGGTTTTGTATCTATACTGAAGGAGAAATGCACGCTCGAATGATTGCATCTACAGCTTGACATCAAATGTCTGATGGCTTGAAACTCAATGGGAAGTTTGTGTGATGGATGAACATTGCATTTGAAAGAAGAAGCAGAAGAGGAAAAAAAGAGCGTATATAAACAGGGTTCTGATAGATGCAGTTTTTCATCCAGTTCGCTTTTCTGTATCTTCTACCATTTGATAGGTTAGCCGGATGTAGTAAGAAAAAGAAAAACAGAATATAGTGATAGTAACCGACAAACAGACGCACAAAACTGTAATAAAACAAGCATTTCTTCTTTTCAAATATGGAATGTTTTATATATATATTATTTGGCTTATGTATATATAGATATGTAGACTTACAATACAGTGCATGTTTACTAAGTTAGGATAAATAGTTTCGGATCGTATTATCTACAGTATTATATACTATAAAAATGTATAAGATAAATGGATCAAGCCTTCATTTCGCGTAATACTTTATACTGAATTTTTCTATTAGAAATTTATTTTTTTATTTGAGCCGAATTTTTGGATTATCAATTAAAATTCAGAAAATATTTAATTTTAAAAATAATTATTGTGCACTTTAAAATTTTGCTAAGAAAATCATGAGAAAATTCTTTTCCATTGTCAGTTTAGTTCAAATTTGTTTTCTGAATCTCATTTTTTACGAGTTTTGTTACCCTGAAAAATGGCTTTCTATGTCGACGCAGCTTACCTACAAGTAGATTCTTGTTTACAGTGAAACTACCTTGAAGTGAAGCACATTTCTTCCTGAGTAATAAAAAAAACTCATCAGACGTGTTTTTCGTGTAATAAGTGTTCCAGCAAAATTTGTTCGAAACTTGTTCGATTCAAGGCATGCGCACTGAACAAATGTTCAGAACACGTTGCTGGAACAAAGCTATTATATTTTTGTAATATGTTCATTTGATTACACAATGTATTTAATTATCCCTATCTATATTTCTGAATCCTTACTCTAAAATGTAATTTTAAAAAACTTTAATGTGATGTGGCCGCGACAATCTTACAGGCTCATTAAATGGTTCTTGAATTAAAATGAGTTTGACACGCCTGCCATAGAGCATAAATTATTGGATGAAATTGATTTACACCATCTTATATGGGAATTTGCTCTTAATAAAGCACCCAAAACTTATTTTTTTTTGTAAATTGTTGTGTTTTCCTATTAATATGTTATATTTGAAAATATTATTTATCATCTAATTAGATATTTAATTTTTGTATGTAGTGAAGTTTGAAGTTTATTTAATATTACAGTTACGTGCAACGAAATTTTTTAAATTTATTACAATTTCCGAGATGTTCTTCATTTGTGTTTTGGCTATTACGTATTGTATTGTATTAATAATATCAATAATTTCTAAGATGTTCTGTTATGACTGTGATGTATATTTTTTACATATTTTACGCCCCCTTTCCAATCAGGGAGATTACTAAGGGGGCGGGCCAGTTGCAACCACGAGCTTCATCCACACCCGTGGAGAGGGCCGGATGGTGAAGAACGGGGATCACCGGGCCGGGCCCAATATCCCGAAAAAACCCGAGACTAGACCCGGGTCCTCCTCCACGCCGACAGCGTTACCACTCGGCCATCCGGCCTCCGACTGTTATTGCTGATAAAATAATAAATGAAATTTTTTAAGGTGAATAATTATGACTTAATTTTCTAATTTTTGTTTTATTGATTGAATAGGGGCGGCCATCGACATGTGGGGGCGGCCAAATAGCGGTTGCACACAGGCGACCGAATTTCTAGGGATGGCACTGGGGGTGCCAAAACGATGCAAAATTGAGAATACATTTTTGTTATGTTTCGAATATTTATTAATGCGATTTGATTCATTATTTCTGCAAAATGAGGAAATATAAACATATTAAAATAAATAATCGCTTCTTGAAATGCGATTTGTCAATTATAATTTCCTATGGTTTTTCTCTCTGATATTTTCAGTTATGTCTTCTTACGCTAGGTATACGCGATCCGTGTTTCACATCACGTTGCTATGTGATGCGAAAATGGAACAGTCCGTTTTGCTATTACTATCCATGCAGTTTATATATGTCAATGCACTACATTAAAATGTATATAAAATCACATAGAATTTTTTTTTTTTTTTTTTTTTTTAGGAACGGGACGCCAATTACTGTTTTGCATAAGGACGCTGATGACCCTTCCGGCCCTGCATGCAGTACCGAATTTAGGCCGATTGCACCCAATCGGGCCCCGTGTTTGTCAAAGTTTATGTAATTAAATAATGTATTAAGAAAAAAAATTTTAAATATATGTATCGTTTTTCAATATTCGCGGAACGTATAAGGGTTGGTTCCCACTAGAGTTACGTTCTGTCTCCGTTATTAGTAATGAACTCCGTCAAAAGTGTTCACACTACTATCCTAAATCCATCCGTTTAGCCCAGTGGTTCTCAAATTTTTTTCTGTTGAGGAACACATTTTAAAATTTGGCGGCACACCTAAATATTTAAAATAATAATTTAGATTTAATAACAAACTTTTATTAACAGATTATTGTATTTATTCTTATTTATTACATTCAGATTACAGAGATACTCGTAACGGTTTGGTAGACAAAAAAAGAGAGAGATTTTCTTACTATACACCAGTGGTTCTCAACCTTTTTTTCTGTAGAGGAACACATTTTAATATTTTAAAATTTGGTCGGACACCTAAATATTATTTTTAGATTTAAAAATTACTTTTATTAACTGATTATTGTATTTATTCTTATTTATTACATTCAGATTACAGACATATTTGAACAAAGGATCGTTAAATGGCGGCCTTTATTAAGTTATAGTGCCACCTGAGGATTTTTTTTTAAATTATGATTATATACATGATTCATACAATTACATACATACAATTCATTCTTAATTTTTCGCGACACAGTGTCAAAGGCTTGACGGCATACTAGTGTGCCGCAGCACGGCGGTTGAGAACCACTGGTCTAGCCAATGAATTAAAACAACAATAAAAATTCGAAAGCGAGCCAATCACAAACAAGTTTATAAGAAAGTGGTTTATACAATTGATAACCGTGTTGTTTGGGATTATGAATTGTTTAGCATCGATAGCATATACAAAGGCTAAAGGAACAGAAATAATCTCGTTAATGTGTATTACTGTCGATCTTATAATTAAAACTGGCAGTTTACTGTTTTATTTAATTAAAAAAAAAAAAAAATTGGCTGTTGCAGAAATTCGAGGGTTAGATTTTTCTAACGATAAGGAATTTTTTCCATCGGTACAGTGGTTCGACTGCGAAAGGGATATCCAACCAAGTACGTTTCCTATTAATGTATACTAGATATTACCCGCTCATATTAAATGAGCGGAAATCTTGTAATTTAATCTTATAATTTTGGAATATCACTCGAAAACCTCCTCCGAATCGTATACAGGTTCTTCGGATGGTGGCCATTATAAAGTTATAGCGCCACCTTCGGATTTTTGTCTTTTTAGAAAAAACTACAAATTTTTTAATTTAATTTTTATTCCTTAATTTTTAAATTATTAATAACGACAACAAATTTTGTCTGTTGCAGAAATCCAAAGATTAAGCTTGTCTGTTGCAGAAATCCAAAGATTAAGCTTTTCTAACGATACTCTATTCATAGGAATCGGTACAGTTGTTCGACTACAAAAGGGATATCCAGCCAGCCACGTTTCATTATTAATATATAGTGTATATTATTCGTACAACTACATACATACAGTTCATTCTTAATTTTTCGCGGCATACCGTCAAAAGTTTGGGGGCACACTAGTGTGTCGCGACACAGTGATTGAGAACCACAGTTCTACATTATACTGCATTATCTGAATTTTAATTCGATATTCTGAAAATTCAGTTCATATGTAGTACAAAGAAAAAGTTTACAAAACGAATATTAAAAAAGATATCTTGGACATCTTGACGCTCTTACTGGTAAGTACGATTTTGATATCAATTTTATGTAAAAATTTAATGCTAATATATATATATATATTTTCCAATGCTGCTAATTAAATTTCTAAAAAGATTCTTGTTAAATTTCTGAGTTTAGTTTGTTTTAAAAAAAGAGGCAAAAACCAATATTTGTATTTATATTAATTTAAAGAAAACCACTATACAACAATATACAAAAAACCGAACAAATAAAAACTGAAAGCAAACAACTTTTTTTTGTGGCACATTTTCAGTGGACTCTATGGCCCTGATGGTCTCGCAACAGGAAGACGATAATGCCCAGCAGTTCAGGCTCCTTCATTTTGGTTGTCGGGACATATATAAGAATTGTTAGCTTCCATAACAGCGTGTCTCTACCATCGTAACAAATTTCTCCTAAACTATTTCTTCTCTAACAGTTTTCATAAATACAAAAACAGTTATTCCTTTTTTTCGAACAATATCACTCCCAACGGGTAAAGAAAAAAGAAATTAATGTGATTGGTTGATGGATTCTACAAAGACGGATAGAATAGACTTCTAGTCTATTCAATTTAAATCCGTCTCCATTCTTCCGTCCGTCGGCGCCAAGTTTGCGCAGTTTGGTAAGGACTTTATTGCGCAGACTCCCAGACGGAAACGGATTATAGTGGGAACCACAGATTGAGACAGATGAAACACTTCGCTTGTTCGAAGGTGCTGCCACTATTGGCAGTACCTGGCGTTAACATGGGCGTTATTCATTTCACTTTCGTTGTAGATAGTGGAATGTCAATTATTATTGTTTCTACGAATCATATGGCAATTTTATTACAAAAAAGTTTTTATATTATTGTTCCTACGAATTTTATGGCAGTTTTATTACAAAAAACTTTTATAATTAAAAGATTCAGTAGATTAAAACATCGTTTTTATTAATAGTTGAGTTCATTTCAAGTACTCTCCATAGAGGCGCTTCGTTTGTTTCTTGTATACAATAGAGTCTATGAGAGTGTCCTATCTGTCTCAACTAATCTGTGGTAGGAACCAACCTTAAATAGTACGATATAATAAAGGAAGTTACAGAAAATTACAATTACCGAAAATGTCCATACACACTACTTTTTTACATTGAGCCCTATGTCAATATTTTGAATACAGGTTTGTACAGGGTAGTTAAAAATTAATTAATCCTAATCACATCTCTCTGGAGTGGGTTCTAATCAATATGTTATATTGAAACCTAATACTGTATATGCTAATTAGGCCACAGGGTTGCTATTTCTGATGAAAAATAAAATTGTTCAAATTTTCACATCAAGGTGAAATTTATCCAAATAATTAAACCTTCTTTTGTTTTTTTTGTCATCAGATATGCCAATTTTCTTTCTATAAAAATAATGATTGACGGAGCGAAAGAAGTCCTTTCACATACTGTCCATCCCTGCGGAGGAATCAGCCGGATTGTGGACGACGGGAGGGCAAGATTTCATGATCATGATGAATATTTTCAAGAAGTGGGACTCGAGATTCGAACCCGGGTCCTCCAGAGTGGAAAGCCGAAGGGTTTCTACGTAGCTAATCCAGCCGACAAAAATGGATCTTTATTTATAAATGTTACTTATTTTATTTATACATATAAGCCATATTTTGAGAGGCCCCGCACTAACTAGATCCGGCACTGCTTGCATGTTATCATACTTTATTAACTTTCCAAAAAATATAGAATATAACAGTACCAGATCTAAATATTTTGTCACCTAAGGCAACATTAAAATAACGGCGCCCCTCTTCTTCACTCACGCATATTAATACTGTACATAAATATATCTAATACTTTGAAACCGAGAATGTAATGACATCAGATACATAGCCACTGTGAAAGGTACAAAAAAACTTGGGTTGGGTTGGGAGAGAATAAACCTAGACTGGGATTATATACAGCCTTTAATGAAAAAGTGGTATCTATGTTAAAAATAATAAATAAAGCATATTTGCGATTATGATATCTTGATTGCGATATACCAAAGTGGGAAAACGTGAGGGAAACAAATATTTAATTTTATTTAGACAGAATGTCATTCAATCATGTAAATAATAACAATTTAATTGGCATTGGTTTCCTTCACTTGATAAAGTATTATCCGTTAGAAAAATATACCATTATGTCTTTGTAAACAGAATCTACAGAATGAAATATTGTCTCAGAATCTACAGCATGAAATATTGTCAAGATATAATTAAGTTTGCGTGTGAAATTGCAACTGTTTTTTTCATGCCCCCTCATAATTTTCGCCCTAGGCGACTGCCTCACTCGCCTCATCCTAGATCCGGTGCTGGTGTACAGTTTGATGTTAAAAGTGATATAAACTGAAGTACAATACAAATGATATACATTCGAAAACAATTTAATGCTTTTATTATATATAAAAATTTAGAAAAATGTTTATTGTTAGATGTCACATAAAAGTTACAATAGTTAGTAATTAATTTTTATTCAGATGATAACTTAAGCTGAATATCAATATAAAATTTATTTTTAAAAGAATTAACGATATCTAAAAACGAATATAGATAGCACTCTCTTGTAGGTGCCGAAACACAAAAAAATATATTTTTTTTATATCACTATACAAAGATCTATCAATAATTATGAGAAATTATTGTTTAATTAATGATGGAATTTTTACCATGGAATTAATAAATGCATCCTATTTGTCAATGATTAAATATTTTATTATTCGGCATTCTCTGAAAGCAATGAAATCTTGCAGAAAAGACTGATTTACAGGCTTTATATGAGGTATTCACTTTAATTGTACACTATAGGAAAAATAATTTTGGATTATGTCAATTTCTTACTTCCTAAGTCTACTAATTTAAATAATAATAATTGTTTGTGATATAACAAAATGAATGAAACTGTTTTTAAAATCTTCTGAACAGATTGTGAATCGGCAAGATGGCCACGGTGGAAGTATGGATTTTCCTAGATCTTCTTCTGCAAAGATCCTGGTTTAATTCCCGGATCCCACATATCCAACTTTTTCAGAAAGGATCTAGGCCCAGATTGTTGAATCCCATTCTTCACCTGACGGTTGAGTTCAATGGGGTGTGGGCAACCTATGGTGAGAATAAAAATGCCCCGCCGGTTAGTATTCGCCGAGAGGAAAGTGGCGTAAAACCCCCACAGAACTAAAAAATAATCGATCGTAAGAAAAATAACATTAAAATATCAGTTGGCCAAATGGCCGCGTACTAAACCTTCATCCGAGAAACCGTGTTTTATTCAGGATTCTAGATATTTAGGAGGGATCCGGATTCGGCTTATTGAAACTTATCGACAGACTCTATCAAGTATACTATTGATCCCAGAGTAGAGTCGGAAATGTGGCTAACGAGAAAGACAGGCCTCCGCGCGAAAAAATCACGTGACTACTAGTCTTAGAGGGAAGCAGTTGTGACTATTTCTGTGGTGTTAAGTGATTTTCTTCTTTATGATTAATTATTCCATGGTATGTTATCGCTCATTTTATTTTTAATTTATTTAATCATCTAATTTTTTCATTTTTGTTGCTCTATAATGAAATAAAAGACATATATTTGTCTATCGTATTTTCATAATTGGTTTAATGAAATTACTAAGTTTCAGTTTGTAACTTTGCTATATGAATTTTGGTAGGTAAGATATAGTAATCTCACCTGAATTTTGATTATGAATCGGGATTTTTCGTTATATATTCTATCTAATAAATATACAGTTGATGAGAATCTAATACTTTGTTGTATTAAAAATATTAAATTCTCATAAATCCGATATAACTCATTGACACACATATATATAAAGGTTTTGTTCAAAATTGCCCTTTTTTCGTATAATTTTCCAGAGAAGAGAAACATTAATGATAAATAATAAATTAGTCAAAATTAATATTTAGTTGAAAAAAAAATTATTTATTTGTTGACAGAGAGAATACAATATAGAAATTGCTTTATTAACCAATTAAAAATATCGAAAGATAAGTGATAACCAACGATTTTAAAATCGTTGGTGATAACATATAATATTGAGAAAAATACATTTTAAACTGATTTCGGATTAACTTCTAATTTTAAATTCTTCAAAACTATATTAATTCCGGGTTCCTCCAATTCTTTAGGAGGCGTTCGGGCCGGTTGTTGACTCTCATTCTTCAACCTTCCAGTTGACCCCATCATGGCTATTACCCAGCATGTTATGGAATCTAAAATTAGCCCGCACAAGACAGTATATTTCATGCGCGATAGAACGAATTAACTATTGTATAATTAACATAACATTCAAAACTATATAAATAGTAAATTTGAAAAAAATTAAAATAAATTTAAAGGAAATTTTTTTTTCCTGTAAGTGATCGGAACAATAATTACAAAAATATTTATGCACTCAATACACCTAATTCAATGAACCAACCAGATATATTTTTGATTAAAAAATGAAATGCTATTATATTATATTCAACCGTCAATATATATCGATATATTCAACATAGTCATTATACTAAACGTCCTTCACTATCAGCTAAACTATAGCCTATTGTAGAATTTTTCGCTATATTATTCAAACATCATCATAATTTTTGAACGAGTCGGTTGATTAATTAAAATATTCTGCCAGATTATACATGTGATATTACTGCGGCCATTATTAAATTTACTACGGGATCAATGGATACTTAATGGAAGCTGACAATAGATTAAAGAATGAGTTTCAATATGCCAATCTGGATATCTCCTAAAAATTTGGAATCCAAAACAAAATGTGATTTTCTCAGATGGAAGTTTAGCACTCGGATAGCCGAGTGCTAAACTTCCATCTGAGAAAATATATCAACCTTTTCACTTCAGTCAAAACAAAGGAATAGTTTCCATTCTTCACATACATTTTTTTTTCAATCGGTTTCGTTTGAATTTAAATGTGATAGTTTAATTTTTTAATTCTACTAAAAATAAAGATCTGTACTTAATGATATGCTATTTTAATGCTGATCTTCTCACGATCTGTTCAGCAAACCAATTTAAAAACAGTTTCATCAGTCTTGTCATATCACAAATTTTCACGAACAAATCATTTTTATTTAAATTAGTACATGTAAGAAGCAGAAAATTGACATAATTTGAAATTACATTAATTTTCCTATGGTGCGTAATCAAAGTGAATACTTTGTATACCTATAGCAGCATTAAAAAATGCTAAGGGATCTCCGAGGAGTCCGCAGTTTTTTCCTTAAAAACGAATCCGAAGAGAAGTCAAGTTTAAAACATTGTTATATTATTATATTTAAATATTTATTAATAATCGTGTTACTAAATTTATACTATATTAAACTTTTCATTTAATAATAGCGTAATTTTTTTTCTTATACATTTTATTGAAAACCTATTTAATATACATAAATTAATAAATAAATCCAAATTTCATTCTTCTTTTCAAGAATCAAAAATATTTTTAGATTCTTAAAATCTCAGATTTTTAATTCGATTGTTTAGAAAAAAAATTTTCGTTCACGTTTCAGCACTACTTTTGAATATTTCTGGATATAGGGGAAACTGGTCCAAAATGATCCGTCATGTTGGAACAATCCCCCATTATATTTCCTTAAGTTTTACCATTACATGTTGACAAATCAGCAAAGCTTATACTACTACAAACAAGATGGCGATTATGTCCTAGTTAGGTTAGGTCAGTGTATTTTGGGATGTGGCATTTCGATTAAATGAAAATCAGTGTCTGCCTTCTAAGGTATCAAGATTTTAGTTAACTGATATTTCTTTTACCTTCATAAACATGGAATAACATTTTACCTAGGTATAATAAAACTTGTTTTCGCTGTGTTTTTACCTACTGTTTACTTACAGTTAATAAATAATCCAATATTATTTATTAATTGTAAGT
Source organism: Olivierus martensii (assembly GCA_000484575.1). Taxonomy (NCBI): domain Eukaryota; kingdom Metazoa; phylum Arthropoda; class Arachnida; order Scorpiones; family Buthidae; genus Olivierus; species Olivierus martensii. Next base: position 14,259 of record AYEL01074951.1, on the reverse strand, counting down.
ATCTGGGGCAAAATGATCTCTATGGGATCATTTTGGACAGGTGGGTGTGCGAAATGATCCTTTGACATAGGTTTCGAAATTTTATTTTTACTCTTATTTCGAATGAATAATCCTCGAAGTGTATATTTTATAGTCGGAAGATTAGTCTTCCAAAATATATTAAAAAAATTAATCTAATAATAACTTATTTTGAATTATTTCGAGTTTTTGCTTAAGGGGATCATTTTGGACCAGTTTCCCCTACGCTTTTATCAAATATTGCATTAATCTCTTTTGAAAAATTTTTCTAAAATGTAATTAATAAACATGATAAAATATCTTTTTAATAATATTTTTATATATTATGGATTCTTAAGTATAAATGCAGAAATTTTGAATGTTCTCAGATAAAAATGATAATAGAACAACTTACAAGTCATATTAGGTTTCTACACTGCAAAATTTGTTACGCTACTGTATAGAAAAATAAACTTTTTTTTTTTTTTTAATACAGTATATATAAAAGCAATTTCTAACTGTTAGTTAATTATTTAATATTAAGGAATCAGTGATATATACTTTAGAAAATACATTAATATAGATACAAATATTCCATTCATTTACTTGCAAGAACTGTTTTGGATCAAAACAGTTTTATTTCCTTTATCCGTTCCATTATGTCAAAATTAAATACGTATTTAAAACTGGAAAATCAGTTATGCCCTCAAAGTAAATTTTCTCATAGAAACTTATACACAGTTCTATGCATTTGGCTTCAAAAGGACAAAAATTAAATATTGACTTATAATCAATCTATGGTCGTCTATTGTCCAACAGTATACTAAAAAAATCAAATCTTAACACGGCCAGAGTAAGGATATTAATGAATCATATTACTACTACTTAAACGGAAAAAAATTTTATTTACATATATTACTATAAAATATGATTGATTAGTTACAATTATATATTTAAAAAACCCTTTCAAATACCTTTCATATACAACAGTTTCAAAGTTATAGAACAGGTAGGCAACCTATTACTATCCGTTAGTCTAAGCTAGGGATGGGCAACTTTTTTTGTAGAGGAAAAATAATAATTTATAGCAGCGGTCGGCAACCTTTTTTTGTAAGGAGCTGTATGAAAAATTTATGGTGGGCCACGGGCCAAAACAAAAACAATTGATAATAGAATGGTGGGCCACGGGCCAAAACAAAAACAATTGATAATAATAGTATTTAAAAAAGAGAAGATACAGATATGTAAGTGTACATAGCGTTGGTATTAGATATAATAAAATAATGTAGCCCGCAGGCCGGAGGTTGCCCACCCCTATTATAGAATTTTAAAAATTTCAAATTGCAGCTATCTGTAACGGGACATGTCGGGATTTTAAAATTAATATTTATATAACGTGACAAAATATTCCCATAAAATTTGAATACTTACACGTTTTTTTGTTAGTATATATTTTTTATTCGCAAGATATACTAACGGATAAATTATTATTACATAAGATCATTTATAAAAAAAGAAAACAAAAATACATTTTTCAGATTGTCTGGAAACTTCATTACTTCGTTTAAAGATTTTATAACCAAACATATTTATTTATGTCGTTTTCAGTGTAGAATGAATAGAAGTCAAACGAATAGTAAATTCGAGTAAAAGCAATAAAATTAAATATTTGCATTTTCAAGTTTGGTAATATTAGTAAAAAAAATACTTTATCAGTTACCAACTATTTTATCAAAAAAAATGTTAAAATTTTTTATATCGAACTTTGAATATTTGAAAATAATTTGGTTTTAGAGAAGAAATTTTTTAACACTGGTACTTCTTTATTAACTACAAAAGTTTATTCGGCAGTAATATTTAAACTGATTTTTTTTGGTCAAATTAATTTAAATGCAGAGAAAAATAAACTTTTCCCCTCCCTTGAAAAATCGGATGAATAGATACTTTAAAACTCTAAAAATAATTTTTATATATATTCATACATTTTTATTGAGTTTTTGATTTATGGCGATGAGAAAAAAAATTCTCTCTCTAGATGCTCTAGAGAGAGAGAGATTCTCTCTCTAGGATGCTGTAGAAATCCGAAGCATTCCCTGGATAAATACATGCAATATGTTTATATCTATTTCTTTGTATAAGCAAGGTTAGGCATTTTAGTATCTAAGAAAAATAGTACGAAAGACCCTGAAATCATTATTTTAAATTTTCGTGTCTTCTAAAATATGGTCCCGAGGGAAAAGCCAGTCGGCTCTCAATTCAGTCATTGCTTTGAATACTACTTAGAAAAACTTTGAAGTTTCTTCTCAAACTAAAATATTTCAAATAATTTATAGGTGAATTTCTAAAATATTTTTAACATTATAATTTAGTTATACAAAATAATAATTCGTTTAAAACTATTTTTCATTTAAAAAAATTATAAGTTAACAAATATGTCAATTTTTCAAAATTTTGCCTTTCAATTTTCTCAAAAATACAATTTATACTAAAAAATTTAACTTAACAGGGAAACTCTAAATAACACTCATAAAATTTAAAAATAAACATAATTCGTCCTGATAATTATTAAAATTCTAATCATTTTTCATCATGAAATAATATTTTTGGACATTTCATAACATATCCAACATTTCAATCGTTATTTCGATAATTATAAGTAATAATTTTCCTCTGATTTGGAAAGATATATTGATCTTTTATTATGCTCTTATTTTTTCTATTTTCAGGGTTGTTTATATTAACAGAAATTTTGACACATTTTTCCAGATAATGACATTTAAGATGATGTTTTGTTAAATATATATATTTTTTGATAGTTAAATACATTCTTTTTATACCTCCCTATATAGAAAAAATTTCAGTATGTAATTCTAAAGGATTAATTTGGTTTTGAAGCTATACTCATTCGATCATTGATATAAATGGAGAATTTCGTTTTCTTATCTGTGGTCTCGTCTTCTGAGTAAAAACTCAGATAAGAAAACAGAATAAAACTGTTTTATCATCTATCTCAATGATGGAATGAGCTTATAAGAAATATTTCGCAATGTTTCCTATAAATTCTCATTCGTGAGAAAAATTAGTTTTCGTATTTTTTATACAGTATTATATATTTTTCATAGCTTACTTGTTAGTTTATATACAATATATAATTTTTTAAAATTTACATTAATGTTCTAATCTGAATTTTTTAATATATATTTATTAATGAAGGATAATGAACTATGATAAATGTTTTTTTTGAAATTTTAATTATAATTCTGAATTGAGAAATAATATAACGCAAGAAATAATTGACTGAATAGTTTGTCTGTTAGGAAATAATGAAAATATGGATATTTATTTATTATTATATATTCTCTAATAGAATGAAAGGAGAATTTTGTAGGTAAATCAATACTGGAATACCACTGCATACTACAGTATTGATTTATTTACAAAATTATATAAATTTGCGCATATAGTCATACCCTGCGTAAATAATTTGCACAATAGTAAGCTTAGAATAAATAGCATTTATTACTATCTATTCTAGTTATGCAGTGTCATCAGAATACAAATTTTTGAATATTTTTAAAGTCATAATTTTTAAAATATATCGTTTCGTTAAATAAAAATTTACACTAAATATATATTTTTGATTAAAAAATATTAATAATATAAATTTTAAAACAAATGATAATGATATAAACTCCATCATCTAATATGCAAAGATGCTCTAGATAAGATCTGGATCTGTTAAGATGGGCCAAATTAAAAAAAGAAAAACAGCCATTCCCTTCAATACTGATATACTATATATTATAAGATTCCTAATAATGTTATATATATTTTTAAATCATTGTACATTTTAAAACAAATTTATAGGAATGCACAAATTGATAAAAATATATTTTATCACTATTGATTTATTTATATATTTGCTATATTTTATAAATTATTTTTAATTTAGTGATTTTTTGTTTCAGAGGGAAAAAAATCTTCCTTATTAATCAGTTTTGTCACTGTATCACACATCAATTAGTCCTTTATCTTCAACTATTCATAAATGGCTGATTTTCAAACTTCAAAAGTTATTAGTCTGAAATCTTTAAACTATTTGATTGAATTTCATAAAATATTTCAGAATGATCAGGCTATTAAGGGCAAATTTGAAGTAAGAATAATTAGTTTAAAAATGGTGGATTGAGGAAGCCTTTGATGATTATTTGTAATAATTTGGATAATTTGATTATTTTTTGAAAAGGTTGGAATCCAGGTTATTTGGAAAGGTTATTAGAAAAACAAGCAGGTTGGAATCCAGACTTGCTTGTTTTTTTAATTCCAATTAATTCCAGTCAAGGCAAGCCTTTGTGTAATCAATTCTTCTCCTCTAATAATAATATGGGTCTATAAAATACATATATAAATATTACTCTAATAGTATTTATATTGTATAGTATATGTCAGGAGCACCTAAAATCAGATATATAGTATAGTCCTTAATATGCTTTTATAAATAGGCCAGTCCCACAATTACAAAAGAGGTTGTGTGTGCAATATTTGCATCAGTACTGTCATAAATATTGAATTTAACAAACTTCACATTCTTATAAAACATTCAAAGTTGTAAATCTTAATAAAATATATATTAATAAAATTAATTGTCAATTCTCAGAAAAATTTTAATAAAAGAATCTCTGTTAATATTTACAAATTCAAATACTGAGATTCAATTGCTAAAATGAATATTTTACAACCAAATTTTTTTAATGTTAATATAAAATTATAAAATGATATAATTAGTAAATACAGTTATTATAATGTGTATCAAGTACAAAAGAACTTCAATATCTCGAATCTCACGGGAACAAAAAAAATTTTGATATAAAGAGTTTGAGATATCAAAGTTCAATTTTTAAATGAAGATTTTTTGTCAATAATATATACCATAGTTTTTAATACTGCATAAGACACTCTTTTTTTCCATGAAAATTAGCATCTAAACACTCCTGCATCTTATAAACTAAAGTTTGAAAATATCATTGAATAAACATGATCATATTGACAAAAACCTATCAACAATTAGAAGTGAAATTTAGAAAATAAAACTTCTGACTGTAAGGAATGTTCAGTATTCCAAGCATGCACAAAAATGTTCCTGTTCCAGTTATCAATAGCATATTTACATTCTTTTGTTAAATTTAAATCCTTTGTTTACACTCTGAAAGAGAGGGAAAATTTGTATTTTAAATTTCTCTAGCATAAATATTATAAGAATTAATTCGAGATAGCGAGGATTTTGAAGAAAATATTTTGAGATAACTATTGAAATTACATTAGTTTAATGCCAAAAGTGCATGGAAAAAAATTTTTTCCCACATATCAAGGGATTCAAGATGGAGTTCAAGATAACAAGGTTACACTGTATTTCGATTTAAGCTGGAGATTGTTATGATTTGGTCAACTCAACAGTACATATTTGTAATGTATTAATTCCACAAATATGTTGGAGATTAAGTTTGAATTAAACTCTCAATTATTGGCAAATAATTCTGATAAACTGACATTAGTATTATTGCAAAATTGCAATCAAACAATTACAGTAAACAAAGAAATAAACTAAAGGAGAAAAGTAGGAGATTAAATACTTATTTATTTAGATAACGTTTCTGGCCATTCAATAGCCATCATTAGTCAAATATATACAATTTTCTATCAATAAATGTATGAATATCAAATTTAGTAAATAAAGAATAAAAAAATTTTTTTCGTTTATTTTTTATTTTTATTCTTTATTTACTAAATTTGATATTCATACATTTATTTATATTTAACAATTTCATTTTTAATAATTTTTACTGCAATTTGTATTTTTGAATTCTGTTCTATTGATAGAATATTGTATATGTTTGACTAATGATGGCTATTGAATGGCCAGAAATGTTATCTAAACAAATAATTATTTAATCTCCTACTTTTGTGTTTTAGTTTATTTCTTTGTTATTGATGGTAGGATAAATCATTTAATAATCTGAATTAAAAAAAGAGAATCTGTATTTCATAACACTTTTACAGTTCAAGCATTAATGCCTAATCTAAATATTTCACTAAAAATAAAGCATAAATATTTTTTTTTCTTTATATAAGCATATTTTTAAAAAGTTTCTATCAGAGAGAGAAGCACCATTAATAGCATCACTCTGTACACACAGCATCATTCTTGTTAACATGCTGTTTTCTTCAATTTTGGCAAAGAGAATACACTCTGTTCAAAAATTAATAAGAGGAACTTAGTTCTCTGTTCCTCCAATTTGAACATTGATGAGCATATAAAGTTTTTTAATTTAGTTTTAGTTAAATACCATATTTCATATGAGATGTACTATATCTGGCAGTGACCACTTTTTAGAGCCTACAATAGATGGAACAACATCCATGTTGGGATTGATTGTAAGGCTGAAAGATGGGATTAAATGGCCAGGATCAGATCCTTCCTGAAAACTGGAGGTTAGGAAACCAGAATTGAATTCAGATCTTCTAAGAAGGTAAGTGACTCCTTTATCACATGGCCATCTGGCCATCAGTTAGCATATAAAAAATTAATAATAATAAATGCCAGTACACAAAGAATTCTCTCTCTCTCTAGAATAGCTAAAATAATAATCTTTCATTTTATCTTATTTTTCTTAAATTATAATCAAGTCCTGATTATCCAAAGTAATGTGGACCAAAAAAGACTCAGATAATCAAAAACTTGGATAACAAGACAAGTTTGGTAAATTAATATTAAGTAAACTGGATTTGAATACATTAATATGATACCATACATTTGATTTTCAGATTAGACTTACTTATTGAATATAATGACTTTTATTGTATAACTGAAGAGTGAATTGTTCTTCACCTCATGCTGATTTTTTTATTTTTGTGTAATAAAACCATTGTAAATAAAATTTAGTGTTTATTGAATAAACTGTTTTATTACAAATATTTAAAAAATATCAACATGAAGCAAATGACAATTCAATTAGATAGATTAATGCAGAATCTCATTCAATCAGGACTCTTTTGTACTTTCTCTCTTCTTATATCTTATAATTATTTTCAATTTCATATTAATAACATATACATATACTATATACATTATGAATATACAGGCATACTTTGTTAATAGGACACTTCTCAATTATAATCCATGTTTCTAATTATATCTCAAAAGAAATTATTTGCAAAATAATACTTAGAATTGGTATATAAAGCTTAGATCAACATATAGATGGACCAGGCCAGCTGAAACCCTCCTGAAAAACTGAAGATGTGAGACCCAAAATCAAACTTTGATCCTCCAAAACTGTATGGGAATGCCTTATGGTGTGGCCATTCAGTCAAGTTTTTTAGGCCTAATGCTATTGTGGACTTAATGAATAACAGTGTAAATATATTTTTAGGCTTTTATATGCATTAGCAAATGAAAAAAAGGCTGTGATTTACTTTACAGCAATGGCCTGGAACCTAATCCTGCAATAACAAAGTATGCCTGTATATAAACTATAAACTTGAACAAGTTTCCTCTATATACATATAAAAATACCATAGTATAAAATATCCAATAAGTTACAAAGATTGTGTACAGAAGCAATGCTATACACAGTCAGTCATCATAACTACTCCAGAGAGAATATGCACTAAGCAAAAGTTGAAGCAGCAAGATTTTATTTTTTTATTTTTGTCAACTTGAAAAAATTCTGTTAAAAAATTTTGAATATTTAATATCATAAATTAAATCACAATCATCATATAATATTTAGAAATTATTTTTAAATATATTACTTTATTTAGCATAGCAATATCTTTAAGTACATCCAAGACAACAGTGTTCCCATTTTGATCAAGAATATGACAAAAAATTAGATTATGTTTTCAACATCAGCACCATCCAATAAAAAATTGTTTTTAAATATTAATGCTTAACAGCCATTTCATAATTATCAGTTTTAACAAACTTTCATAAATTATTGGAAATGTTTTAAATCAAAAGTATACAATTTTAAATAGATAAATATATATTTAACTTTCTGTAAATACATGAATTTAAAATTGACTAGAATTTTTCTAAGACAGAATTATAAATGATAGCTAATATAATTTGAAAGCACATTTGGTAATTTGAAATCTTCAGATATAATCAATTCTAGTGTATATAATTAGCATTAAATGAAAAATATTGATCTCAAAATAATAATTTATATACTGTATATAGTTTTTATAATTTGTATAAAAATCATAATTTTAACAAATCTTTTATAGAATGTGTTATATATAATATTTGTTATATATAACTATTATATATATTTAACAATATATTGACAAAAATTGAGTATATCTGTAATAAATACTGAAAATATTCTCAAAGATTATAGCAATTATTATTTTTTTGTACAGAATTAGGGGGAAAGAATTTTATGAAAATCCTTTAAATATGCAAGGCAAAGATTTTAATACAGGCATGTTGGAAGTATGCCAATCACTTATTAACATCAACTCTTTAAACAGATCTTTTTCATTAACAATCGTAAAATTTAATGACAGCTAATTTCAAAAAGGACGGACAGCATGGATGGTACTTAAAACTAAAATTCTTATGAAAAACTATAAACATAAATTATTAGGATAACTGAAGTATTCTATAACAAATAATGTGGCAGTAATGAGTAAGAAATGTATAAATATGCATAGTCAAGTGGAAGCATTCTATTACAAGCTATATAATTCTATGACAGTACAGATAAAAAATATCAGTAGATTCTAATTCTGATTACAAATAGCTGTCAACAACCTGAATCTACTTAACATTATACAACTCATTGCATTTTATAAGGGTTTTACATAATGTTTTCCATTTTCATATGTGAATATTCTACAAATTTTTTATTTAACTATTAATATGCAAATTCTTTTTAAAACAACTTTTGCTTTGCAAAATATCCAATTGGTATTTTAATATATAATGTATATATATGAATAAAATTATATATTATTCAATGATAAAAACCAAAATTCATTAAAACTGTTTTGATTTAAAACTTAATAACATTTATTAACTTATTGCATTAATACTTTTTGATTTATGTTATTTACATATTGTAACATCATATATAAATTAAAAAAATTAAATCGATTAATTGAATATTTTTGGTTTCTTATAAAGTATTATAACTAAAACCAATAATTTTTTTAATAACTATATTGCTGATTATACTGCACAGCAGTTTATAACAACAAAAAAAACATCTAAAAATAAAAAATAAACTTAAAAATAAATCATCACAGTATTTTGAAAAATTTAAGAAAGGGGGAAAAATTGATTCCAATCACACAATACAATAGAATATAAAAGATTAAAAATTTCACAGATATACAAATTTTATGTAAAAATTTTGAAAAATTATATCTTCAATAGATAAAAAATAATAGATACTTTTATCCATTAGTATCAAATAATTTCCCTAATAAATTTTATAATTTGGTATCTATAATATAATTTTATCTAAAATAATATGAAATAGTGTAATTTAGCAAGTTGTTAGCAAGTAGATTATGCAAAAAGTCTTGTGAAGACAGCAATTTTTTCCAATAACCTTCCAAGCTTGACAGAAATTGTATATATTGTAACTTTTTTATAATCACTTATTGTATAATCAACTTTGTTTGGATTTTGAAGTGTCTTGCACATATTCACTATAAAAAAAATTATTTTTAATCAAATATTTGATATATTAATACTTAATATCTAGAATAAATTTTAAAAAATATTAATGAAAATATTTTAGCAGAAACACTATGGTTTATCTCAAGAAGATTACTAATATTAGATATTATACTTATTAATATTAACTATTATTACTTTGATATAATAATGTTTTTATATCATATTCTTAGATGTAGTTTTGTTTTCTATACTATTCCCTGCTATTCTTAATCATATCTATTAATATTTTAAATAATTATTTTTGTATCTTAAGAATATTATTTAAAATTATATTCAATGGTTCTGTTTTTTGACTATTTGGCAAAATGTTTATTTTTTCCTTTATAACTTTTTCTAAGACTGAAATATTATTTACAAAAATAAATAAAATGAATAAATTTATAAATCTGTTATATTTCTAATGTAATGCCATTCTGTTTTCTCATATTTTAAGAATGGTAGACAATAATTATTTTGATCTTATGTTAACCTATTATAAATATTGGCAACTTATGTATTTTTTTTACCAAACACCTGATTTAAAAATTACTTATGACAATATAAATTAATTCAAATAAAAAACTTTTAATGATATATAAGTATTTCATTTCACAATTAGAAGTAATTTTTATTAATGCTCCATGTTTTTAAATGCAAATTTTATAAAAAAGTTTAGTACTCACACTTCCATAGTATTAACTGTACTGTTTGGACAAAATCCTTCAACTTTAACATGACATGGTTTATGGCATTGAATGTTACAATCTAGAATATTAATTTTTGTCATTAATATGATGCATTAAGAAAAAATTCAATATTAATATAAATAATCAATTTTTTAATTAATTTTATTCTCAATATAAATAAATTATAATTTTTTTAAAAACCTAATTTCAATGATAAATATATTATTTTGCATAATATAAACAATAATATTCCCATAGTGCTTACCTCTACATTCATAACCTTGTTTACCAGGTCGTCGAGACAGATGTCTATTACAAACTTGACATGTAATTACTCTACAATAAAAAAGATAAAATATAAATATGTGAATTATATACTGCAGTTCAAAAATCTATCTCATTTATGTAAAAGATTTATTTTAAACCAGTATATAAACCTAAATGCATTATAACTCATTAAATCAATATATAAATAGTATATGATTATATATATTAACCAGTATATAAACCTAAATGCATTATAACTCATTAAATCAATATATAAATAGTATATGATAGTAATAAATAAATATATACAGTAGAACCTGTATAAGACGACCACCTCCTGTTCCACTCAAAACTGGTCGTTTGTACAGGTGGTCGGCTTATACCAGGTTAACTATAATACAGCATTGTTTAAATGAAACAAAATGATTACACTTTAACAAAATCGAAATGTATGTTTTTGTTACAATTTATAATGCAGTTTATCATTTATTCAAAAATATAACATATTTAATTAGTATGGAAAAAACTATCAATAGTGTTTGTTGCATTCTACTTTTATTTTTTATAATTTCTATGGCAAAGCAGTGTACGATGTCATTTATTTGAGACAACAATTTTTCATTATTTTCTATTCTTGATGCCAGTTTAATTCTTCAACATGTTTCTTACAAGTGTCATTCACTTAAATTTGTGATTTTTGTTGTTCCTTCACTTAGTCAAAATTTCTTTTTCAGGCAATATTTTATGGATCTGTATTTTCCCCACGTTAAATTTTTCTGCTAATGCTCATTCAGAAAAACCTTTCTTACTGTCTTCAATCATTTTTATTCGCTGTTCTAAATTCAAGGCATTAACTTTCCGTTTAGCTCATGGTTTAGCTATTTCAACATCCAAAGTGCATGATACTATCACACGTGTGAGATTGCATTTGATTAATACGCTTGCGTAGAACACAAGATATCAAGATCTGGTGGCGATTGTTTTCACTTTCCCTGTTTTCCCTATATCACTTCGCCATAGGCCTTCAAGTTATAGATTTTTAGCATTTTTAATACAAAATTTAATTATCATATCATAGATACAAATCTAAGGAACGTGTATAATTAAAAAGGCATTGCATTAAAATAGAAATGATTTTGCTCTACGTCATTCTCGTGAAATGAATGATGGGGAAAAATTTGCACTGTGCAATTTTTTCAATTGTAGTAGTTTGGCTTAAATAAAATTTAAGTTTAAAAAAAAACAGTACTGATATAAGCAATAAAGATAGTCAATTAGTAGTAATGTTAAAAAATTATGATCGTCATAAACCGTTTCACTTTATATTTGGTCTATAAAAATGATGGTTGTAGTTGCGTTAGGCAGGTGGTCGTCTTATGGAGAGTTAAATAGCATCATTTCTATGGGAGAAAATTTGGTTCCCATAAAATTGTGGCCGTCATGTCAGGTGGTCTTCTTATATAGGTGGTTGTGAAGTCAGTTTTTACTGTATATACTAAATTTGTTAGCATATCAGACAAAGTGAACATTTTTTTGATACAATATTTATTTGATGTGCATATATATATATATATATTTCCAAATTACAGAAGTGCTAATAATGCTAATAAGCTATCTATGTAGGGTTTAAGATTATCAGCACAAAACACTAAGTTAACAAATGATTACAATGTCTTGAGTCAACTGTTTAGTAGAGGAGAATGTTCATTTATAAAGATTATATAGATTGTTTTGCTTAACTAATGAAATAAATACAGTCAATCCCTGGCTTACATTACTAAAACGTAACATAAAAAATCATCATGCAAGTCAGAAATCAATTTTCCATAAAAATCAATGATAGAATCCCTGGCTTACATTACTAAAACGTAACATAAAAAATCATCATGCAAGTCAGAAATCATTATTCACAGTTTTCCATAAAAATCAATGTTAAAAGGATTAATCAGTTTTCAACTGAAAGGAAAACATTATCCGTTACAAGATCTTGAAATACAAATACTGTATTTGGATTATGCTATAAAAATTACTTTGTAATATACTATTTATAAAAATGTTAATATGCTTATTAACTTTTGTTTTACTCATAAAAGAATATTTAAACAAAATTTTTATGATTTTTATTATATTACAAATAGTTCTTTCCCATATTTGTTCACATGATTTGCTTTAGAAAAATTTGAATAATTTTTAATGGAAATAAACATAAACAGTGAATTGCAAAGTTTTATTAAGAAAAAAATCAGTTCATAAATTTTTTATCTTTCAACTTATGCCATTAGAGAGATATTGCAAACATTCTTTTCACTAGAAAGATAAGTCTGTGAAGAAGTTAATTCTGACCTATCCTGTTGTAATTATTTTATTATGCTCTTTTATTATTTGTCATTATTTTCATTATTATTTAATATATTATATTTTAGTTTAAGAGTTAACTCACTATCCACGTTCTTTGTCTCAGTAGTTAGCAATCATATGTAATGGAACGAAAATCAGTCTTCCGAATAAGCTCTCTCAGTTCTTGATGTCATCTAATCTAAATAAGTTTACCACTGATCCGAGGTGAGAATATAAGAATGATCTCTTATCGATGTTTTATATAAGAATGATCTCTTATCAGTACATAATTAATTTATAATGAGGATGACATGAATTGATATTTAATAAATTTAAAATTTTTGCACAACTTTATATAAATGAAGCCATTTGGGACTTAAGTCACTTAGTATAAAAATATATGCATCCAACGATACAGCGAGCTGTTCATATTGAAGTAGAGCTGAATAGTGACAGTTGAATTTCTTGTAAAGATCTATAATGGATTAAGTTTTGTATCAGTAGTAGAGGTATTAGAAGTAATTAATATTTAAGATTATATTGATTGTGAATATTTGATTTTTTGATATTTGAATTTGATTAAATAAGTTTTGTTGATAATTTGATTGGTGCTTTATTATTTCTTAAATAAAACTTTATTTACACTTTTGTAAGTGTTTTGAGTCAAATAAATTTATATTTCATTATTTAATTGGTTTTGAGAATTTATTCTATTATTAGTATGTTTCTAACATCATTTTGTCGTTTTAGATTTAACACTTTTTCAATACTTCTAGTCATAAGTTTTTCTGGTTCTGGTTTTTGTCAGATAGATGTTTATTATTGATAGATTGTTTTTATGATTTGATATATTTATTTTAGGAAATAGTAAAAAGACTTGAGCTCAGGCTGGACTTTGGATTTGCAAAGTCGTTTAGACTGTTAGGTTGTATTTACCGTATATACTTGAATATAAGCCGATCCGTATATAAGCCGACCCCCGACTTCAGAGTTTGAAAATCTGTAAAAATGCATAACCCATGTATAAGCCTACCCCCCAGACTTTAGCACTTAAAATTTGATAAAAATTTGAAAACGATAAATTACATGATCTTTGATTTTTAGTTATTGATATATTAATGCCATTTGCCAAAATAAATATTTTATTGAAACTTTATATATATATATATATATATAAAATATATACATATAAAATAAATTATTATAATATAGACACCAATATATCAATTTAAAAAGTAAATG
>AYEL01074950.1:0-46740 GCA_000484575.1 Olivierus martensii | reverse complement strand
TTAATCAAAAAGAAATATTTAGGGCCCCTGTCTCTTTGATATATTTCTTAAAAATCAAAAATAATTCTTCATTGTATATAAAATTTTCAAGATCACATGGCCAATTATAACCCAAAGTGATTGCTTTTCTTTCCAAGCTAATTCACTGTGTATTAAAGAAGCTGCAGTCAAATATGAAATGAGTAACATTTTGAATGCTAACATTATCACAATTGCAAATATCGTTTTGTTTTATTTTAAATCTTTTAAGATAAGTTAAAAAGTTACCATGCCCAGTTAAAGTTTGGGTTAAATAATAATTTGTTTGAAAATAATTTAGATTAAGAAATTTTTTTTATTGAAGGAATAAAATTATGTGTAAGTCTACCTGTATTACCATCATCCCATTCTTTTTGGCAAATTTTAATAATCATGTTATGAAAATACGAGGAGGGACCCAAAAAAAAACCGGATTTTTTGTATAAAAACCTTATTTATTAACTTTTTTACAAAATTCCTTCAGTCATCTTCAAAGTACTCTCCATTAGATTCGATGCACTTGTCAAGTCTTTTTTCCCACTGTTTGAAGCATCTCTGGAACTCTTCAACTTTGATATTGTCCAGTACCCTTTGCGAAGCTGTTTTTACCGCCTCCACATCGTCCAAACGCTTCCCTTTTAGATTTTTCTTCATTCTCGGAAAGAGGAAGAAGTCGCACGGGGCTAGGTCTGGTCAATACGGAGGGTGGGGAACGACAGGCCATCCCCGAGAGGCCAGATAGTGGGTTACTCGTAAGGCCATGTGTGCGGGGGCGTTGTCGTGATGAAGGAACCAGTCATATGATTGCCAAAGTTCTGGGCGTTTCCCTCCGCACATCCTCTCACAGACGTCTTAAAACTTCCAAATAAAAGTGCTGGTTAATTTTCATCGTTTCGAGATGTTTGAAGACGCCCAGAATGAGCATGGTCTTCAACACTCATCTCACCACGTTTAAAGCGCCCAAACCACTCGAAAACTTGTGAGCGGCTCATAGCATCCTCCTTAAAAGCCTGTTGAAGCATTTGGTAAGCTTCCGTTGCCGATTTTTCAAGCAGGAAACAAAATTTCAAACACACTCTTTGTTCTTTTAAATTTGCCATAACGACTTCGCAGGCAGAACAAAATAACAGTAAGAGAAACACAACACTATGCTCAAACGTTAATGTACAAACTGACGCCGTCTGCACAGCTGTTTCGTGAAGGTCTCTACTAACCCCATCTAGCTGGAGAACTCTCTACTATGTCTACGAATGGCAGCGCACTCTCAGTTCGGTTTTTTTTGGGTCCCCCCTCGTATTTTTTAATGAAAGAATGAGGTATTCTCTTATAGGATGTTAAATAAATATTTTGATTAACTTTTTTGGCAAGAAAATCCGCCATATCATTTCCCCTTATACCTGAATGACCTTGGACCCTATGGAATTTAATTATGTTTTAAGTTGATTTAACAAATTTTGTATTTCATTACTAATTTTAAAATTATTAGGAGTCTTATTAATGGATTGAAGTGCCATTTTACTATCTGATATTATGAAATAAGTATCTCGATTAACATATTTCAGATTTAATTGATAGTTTTGTATAAATTTTAGGCCTTTTTTAATAATTCTGCTTGTACAATAGTACAGTAATTGCTTAATTTAAAATAAGCCTGATATATATTTTTATTTTCATTGTTAGTAACATAGATAGCAGCACCAACACCAACATTGTTTTTAGATCCATCAGTATAAATGTATATACCATTTGTAATTTTCGAAATACCATAATCAATATGTATATCAATATAGTTTGTTGGGTGTAATTCAGAATTGCTGTTGAATTTTTCCAAATCACAGTTTTTAATAAGTTGAAAGAGGCCATAATTCTCAGGTATTTCAAACAGTTTTTGATAGTGAATAAATTCATCATTGCTATATTTAGAATTTTTTGTGTATATATTAGTCCAAAATATTTCTTTTATGTGTAGGGTTATGGGAATAACTCTTGCAAGAACTTGTAAAGAATTGGTGGCAGAAGTCCTATAGGCCCTGCAAATTTTAATTAAAGCCAACCTTTGAAGAGAATTAAGTTTATTGCTGATATAAGATCTGTTAACAGCATATCCCCAGCATTCAGCCGCAAAAGTTATTATCGGCTCGATTACAGTAGCATAAATTCGTGTGGAAGTATAATAATTAAAACCCCAATATTTTCCCCATTACAGAATTTAAGGAATTAATTAATTAATAGTTTTCTCATATATATAGTTAATATGTTCAACCCAATTTATTTTCTGATCTAAAATTATCCCTAGATATTTAATTGCAGTTTTTTGTTTAATTTTGTTAGCTCCAATATAAATAGAAAGATTCTTTTTAAGAGGTAAATGTTTTCCAACAACCGAAAAGTGTGGTTTTTCAAAATTAATGGATATTTTATTATTTTTACACCAAGTTTCAATTATTTTTAGAGAATGATTGGTCATTTCTTGAAGTATATCTCTATTTTGATGGCTAAGGAGAAGTATAGTATTGTCAGCATATGCTTGTAATAAAGAGTTTTCAGGAAAAAGATGTGAATTTGAAAGTAGACTGTTGAAAAATATATTCCATATTATTGGTCCAGAACAGGAACCTTGTGGACAGCCTTGATCATTAGCCGTTTCATATTTTATATTATTGGTAAAAAATTTTATTTTTCTATCAGTTAAGTAACTTTTAAATACAAGATAAATATTTGGTGGGCAGTTAATGTCATTTAGGGCAGCAAGGACCGCAGGACGCCAAGTGTTATCAAAAGCCCCTTTAAAGTCAAGAGCTACGACAATAGTATGTTTGTTGTTTATTTTGGCTGTATTAATATATTTAAGAACATTATTAATAGTATCAGAGGTGTTGTATCCTTTACGGAAACCAAACTGATTTTGATGATAAAAATTATTTTTGTTGAGAAACCAGTTAATTCTATTTATAATGAGTTTGTCAAGAACTTTACCTATAACAGAGAGAAGATTTATTGGTCTATAAGATGAAGGTAAGATTGGATTGGTACCTTTTTATGCAGAAGTCTGATTATGGCCATTTTCCATAGAGTTGGAAAAAATCCAGTCTTAAGACAACAGTTAAATAATATGATGAAAGTCATAGGAATAACATTGAAAGCATGTTTGGCCATATCACCATTGATGCCATCAATGCCAGGAGCTTTATTACTAGGAATTTCCAGGAAGACCCTTTTAATTTCGTTAATAGTAAATAACTGATCATTTTCAATTAATAGTAAATAATTAAAACCCATTAATAGTAAATAACCGGTCATTCAATGGGGATAGATATAGCTTTCATTTTAATTTCATTTTGATAATCATTATCGGTATCAGATAACGTATTATTAATGATAGGAAAATGGTAATTTAATATAGTTTCTATAGTGTCTTTTAACGTGATTGTATGATTCTGATCAGGAGTGACAACAGAAGTGGGTAAGCAAGATTTTTTATATTTATTAAAAGCTATATGATAAGGTTTAGTCCATGGTTTACTGTAGTGCACTGCATAGCAATATTTACGCCAAGCTTCATTCCTCGTTTTATTTATAAGTGTTTTATAGTTATTGAAATTGTTTATATGAATATATATATTTATATATTTTTATATATATATTTTTTATTTTTGGGGAGATGTGGCCTGCATAGATCGCGACTGCTATTCAATCTTGGCACCTTTCTGGCGAGACAGTGCTGCCTTTTTTATTTTTATTTTGGCACATTGCGTTCGTCCGAGCGAACTTTTGTATTTTGTTTTGCATAGTTTAGTTCATTTTTAATAGTTGATGTCACAGCCAAGGTCCGACTTCTTTTTCTACCACCAAGGCAGCGTCAGGGCGTCCCATTAATCTTAACAGATTTAGAAAGTCCGTCAGGGCACTGGGATCCCTATGCCGTACTTCCCATAAATCCAAAATGTGTTCTGAAGGGCTTGGCTTTGTCGCAAAATAATTAATGTACCTGTAAAATTTTGTCAGATTTTTATGGACATCTAAATTCTTTATTTTATCAATTTTTTTTTTATTTTGCAATGCATACTTACCTATCTACTTTTAATTCCCTGGCCAATCTTCTCCAATCATTCCCCGATGTATTTGGTGGATCGAGAAGATTGCACAAACGTTTCCGTGTTTCTAGTGTCAATCTTTATTAGAGGAAAGATTCAAATTTAAAATTTAAAATATTTATTTGTAAATATTATATGTAATTTAATCAAAATTAATATCAATAATTCAATATATAGTCTAACATGGAGTTCATCATCTCATCCTTATCAAACAGATTCACTTGTATGAATGCAAATGCTTTCATTTGTTATTAATTAAAAAATTAGCATTGGCAAGATTCTGCTTTTCATGGAATCCGAGATATTTGCATATTTTTAGTTATATTACTAGTAGTAAATCGGAATATAAATCAATCGCGAAAACTGAACCGATAAGTAGCTATATGAAAAAGTACTTATCACAACGAAATATCGGTACCTGTGTGCGACGCCATCTTAAAAGTGACAGTATCTTGCGCAACACTTTCGAGATGTATAATTACATGAATTCATGTTATAGGAGATTGCGCTATACGGGAGTTTACTGTAATACATCTTAAAAGTGTCGCGCAAGAACTATATTCAAACTCCTTGGTAAGAACACTTTTAAGATATAATTATACGCCTTGATGCAAATATATATTATATATTAATATATTAATATATAATATATATTAGCATCAAGCATATATATTATGTATATAATATATAAATCCATAAATTGTTTATGTAATTTATAGATTTCAGCATAAAATCATAATCCGCATATTCGTAAGAATAATTCCCGGGGATAATATATATTAGCATCAAGCATATATATTATGTATATAATATATAAATCCATAAATTATTTATGTAATTTATAAATTTCAGCATAAAATCATAATCCGCATATTCGTAAGAATAATTCCCGGTGTTTTTTGCGTTTAAAACAAAGTATAAAACCATAGCAGTTGTTTATCATTAAGATGATAGTTAAGTGACGTTTTATTTCTCGTTCAACATGGCAGCAGTACTTGGTTCGTTTACCCCATTCCGAGATAAATTTTTCTGAATATCTTCAAATCGGTGTCGCTTTCGCCCATGATTATAATTTTTGACCAGTTTAATGAGATCTATCGAATGGTATCACATTTGGTAATTCCGTGAAAAGCAGAATCCAGCCTTATAGCATTTTATCTATTTTAATAATATCCTATGTAGCATTCAACAAACAGTTACCTGAATCCAGCTACAGGTTGGTCCAGAGTTACGATAGAATTACCACTTTCTCCACTTGTTACAGTTGTGTTGATAGGCTGAGATAACCAGGATGGACTTGGTGGATTTTTCTATGAATTAATATTAAATTATTTAAAAAAAAATTAAACATTAAATTCTAGTGAATAAATATTTTTACTGAATTATTAGCGTTAGAAGTTTAATTTTATTGAATATCAAGTCATCCTAAAAGTAATGTGGTTTTTTTTTTATACTGTACTTGTTCAAACGTGTCTCAGCTTGTCTAAACATGAATGAAATTTACACAACATTGGAAGAGTGTTATTGATTCAAATGAAGGATATATACTTAATTAAATTAACAAGTGATTTATGTTTTATCCTTTCGAAACTTAATGCTGAAATGGCATTACTTCTCGGATGACCTGATATTTAAATAAAATGGATAATAATGTTTAAATTATCTTTTGTTCTAATATTGAGTTACTAAAAATTTTTCATTTGGATGCTCACGTCTCTTAAATCTGTATTAATCCTAAGAAGTTGTCGGTGTGCCTGCACTCCCCTCTGATAGACTAAGATGTGACAGCGGATGACTTGCAACGATCGATCAATGTGCTCCAGGGTAAAAGAGCAGTGTAGATTATTTTGTCGACCACACCATACGTGTTGGAACGGAATTTCCTGCCAAACAAATTTTGTGTTTAGTAACGAAACTTTTAAAGATCGTGAACAAAACGATCAACAAAAATAAACATGCAATAGAAGAAGTATAATGAAATGCAACTTTCCAAGTAAAAAATCCAATTTTTATTATTTTATTTACTTAAATAATAAATGATCATCAAAATTTTCTCTTTATACTAGATATGCATAGCTGAGATATAAAATGCATAGCTTGAGGCTCATGAACATAATTTATTGATCACTTATGTTTTACTTTTTTTTGTTGTTGTTGTTTTTATAATATACACCATTTTAATTGTGTTAATTAATCTTATGAAAATATTGATAAAATATGTAACTTAAACGCTATGTAGATCTTTAAAAAATTGCCATTCGGTAAATAGAGAGTTAATTAATTAATAAAAAGGAAAATCAAGATTCATATCATATACTACACAAAATTTTCCATTAATTCTACATCAACTTACCTGGTAATTAGCGCCAGGTTTACATCTCCACCCGGGACCAATATCTTCTAAACAGAGACATAAATTGGCTCCACCATCCTGAAAAGGCATCGATTTTGGTCTATCTAATAGTTTTCCTCCTAACTTCTGTTCAATTTGTATCACTCCCTGAAAACAATTTTAAGAAACAGTGGTCGTTTATTAATATGAATTTAATGTTTATTTCGGGGTTCTAATGTTTGTTTACGCGAGACTATATATATTCCCTAGCCCCTTAAGTTACCACAGAACAGTATCATTTCGTTTATTAATAATATGCAACTTGATATAATTCAGATTAATGGAACTAACTGCGCGAAGCAAATGTTGTGTATATTACTCTCATACATCTTAATTAATATACAAACGGGAGAATAAACTTATATGTAGTTTAATTCGAAATATATTAAACATTACATGCAGTTTTTCCACTGTTATGCTCTAAATAACTTACGCTGGCGACTTATAAACAGGAAGAAGGAAAGCTTACCTGTAAAGCAGCTTGTGTGTCTTCTACGCAATACAACCTTATACAGTAATCAACCGAGGAGTGAAGAGGTGGTGCAAATGCAGCAAGATTTAAAGACTTGATAGCTTTGTTTTCGTTTGTAGATTCTCCGACTAGTGCGAATCTTCCTAGCTGATCGGTTAAGAGATGACAATGTTGCAAATCTATCTGACAGTAAAGTGGTGTGTTGATGGTTTCTCGCCCTAGAGTTACCAGATTCTGAAAGCAAAACATGTTGTCAACATCCAGTTATATTGATGTAGTAGTTTAAAATGTTAGCACATTAACAGAACAACTTTCTGAATTACCTTCCAATCCGGATTATCTTCGTCGTTGGCTCCTTCGCTACCGTATACGCTGATGCTCCAGTTGTTTGGCGCTAACGTGGCACAGTGTTGGAAACTTAACACTACAGACTTCTTAAACTGCAATCCTGTTGGACCGCACTGAACCACCGGGCTCAATATGGTCTGCTTATCTATAAACAATGCGTAAATTTAGAGCACTGTAATAACAAAAACTTCGATTGCTATCGATGCTTACCATTTAATTTCGGTCTATCTCGATCGTCTCTGAGTACAGCTACATAAATTTCGTTGCTGGAACCTTTCTTAACCGATCCAGGAGGAATGGTTAAAGTTATTCCTAAAATAAATTTATGTAAAAAAAAAGCTATAACTTTTATTGCAATGGGTTAAACCATGCATCGAAAGACGAATTATTTTTTGGATTTTATAGAATTTTTTTGTTTAAAATAGCAATTTTATAGGAAATCAATTTTTAAAATAATATTTTTTCTTTTTATAAACAGAAATCACGTTATAAAGTTAAAAATTCGTTGTAAGATTCAGATATTGCAACATTCGCGATGACTGATGTCTAACATCTCTTCAATAATCATTATAATTAAAGATGAATAAAAAAGTGATTTAAACAGAATAATATTTTAATTAATATAATTTATCAGATTAATTAATTAGGAGTGTGTGTATATGATGCAATTGGTGTTAACATTAACCGAAAAAAAATTGTTTTCGTTAGACTTTAAATATTCTGTGCTCTGTCCTTTTTTCTTTGGATTTTGTTTTTTTTTAACAAACTGTTGCTGAGTATAAGAGGAATCAAGTTACGTTCGTTAGACTTTAAATATTCTGTGCTCTGTCCTTTTTTCTTTGGATTTTGTTTTTTTTTTTTAACAAACTGTTGCTGAGTATAAGAGGAATCAAGTTACATCATTGTTAACGTGACTAAATGAGGGGAATTATATTACAACAGGAATTAACTGGTAATGAGAACAAAAGGTAGACGGCCTGGCAAGAACTCATGTTTAATTGAATTTAATTCCGTTTTGTTTACTCGAAGTAAATTGATATTCATTCGAGAATTTAATCGCTCAGAAATTTCATTTTCTCTAAATGGAAAAATAAAAAAAAAATAATAGAACTTTCTAATGGACGACTTTTCTCCTTTTTAAATTTTTTGTTTTTCCTCTTTCTGCATTCCACTTTCTACGAATTTAAATATATAAATCCACTTTTAAAATTTTAATTCGTTTTCATTTGTTTTATTTATCATCAAAATCTCTTTTTTTATTTCGTAACAAACTTACGACCGAAGAATTTAAGCGTATCGGATTATTTTAAGCTCTTTATATATATATATAGTCGTGCCTCATCTTACGTCGTTTAATTCGTTCAAAGACTGGCGACATAAGTCGTATAAACTCTTTAAAACTTACGACCGAAGAATTTAAGCGTATCGGATTATTTTAAGCTCTTTATATATATATAGTCGTGCCTCATCTTACGTCGTTTAATTCGCTCAAAGACTGGCGACATAAGTCGTATAAACTCTTTAAAAAAACGACCTACAGTAGATCCCCTATAAATAACCGGTAACGTCGGTAATAACGTTTTTAAGCTTTTAAATAATTCTATAAATTGTTTTGCATATTTTAATCATTATTTTATTCATTTTTATGTGATCAAAATATCTTGTACGCAGCGTAGAAAGTTGAACAAGAGTGAACTTCGGCGTAAAGACGCAGCGTCTAGCAATATACAGAAAGTGACATCATCAGCATCGATAGATCGACGTATTTACATCGCGTTTTACGCTTATGAGACCCGATCTTTAGTAGATTTTTATTTTTTTCTATTAGGAAAAAAACTGACGTAAAGTCGAGATATGACTGTATATATATAGTCATATATATACAAACGAGCATTGTTTCAAATATATATATGAAACAATGATCGTTTAATGAAGGTAAATATACGTTTTAATAGCGAAAACATTTATATTACTCTCTCCTACAATTTTAGACAGACTTTCTGTAATGTTATCTTATATATTATGAAAATCCTATTTTTACTAAGTGAAAAGATATATTAATGGATTATAATTAAGGTAACTTAATAAAAAATTAATGTTTAAAGTATTATGAGATTTAATGCGAGAGATGGCGCCACTTACCAGATCCTGGAACGGTTATTCTAGCTCCGGCCTTGGTGACTGTGTTCCATGCAACGCACTCGATGTCCAGATTGGGAGGAAGAGCCGCTGAAGTGACGGAATGGCGACCAGATGGCGCTTCTGAATCGTAGGCCGATCCCGGACGTGATCCTGTTGGACGTTTCATTAATCAGTATAGGGTGGTGAGGAGTATTTAAAAACGTGTAAGAGGATTATCTCGAAGGATAAAATATTGAAGGATTATAAAACGGGAAACTTGTCCCGAACTACATTGAAAAGATGCGCGATAAAAAAGTGAAGCATATGTTGTCTCCTTCCGGTCTATCAGGATTAATCGGATAAAAAAATGGCCCCTCACCCCTCACAAATCGAATTTTAAAGTTCCCTATTCGTATATAAATGTAGGCGAGTTAAATGAATTATAAATTTAACTAAATGAAATATAAATTTGACGATGATTTTCAGTAATTCTTTCCCCCCCGGCCGGTGGAAATTAATTGATCATTAAAAATGTCATTCATGGTTCCATCTACTTAGATTACATGAGGAATTCCCGTAAATAAAATTACCTGAACAGGTGGAAGTAGGTACAGAGATGCAGGAATCGGATCTGGGTGGCTTTCCAGTCGAACTCGGTGTCTGAGATCTTTGTGGGTCGAGAAGAGGAATGCGACTCTGAGCAGGGCTCGGGGGGATGTTTGGAGAGTAACCATGACCAGTAGAAAGGAGAGGAGTAGCTGCGTTGCATCCCAAACCATTAATAGCTTTTTCTGCTTGGGAGAAGTCAGATCGAGTGGAACACCTCTCTCTATGTAGGTGACTCGGAAAGTTGAGTACATTTTGAGTCAAATCTGGCTGGACTGGGATGACATCTTCAAAAGGAAAGAAAATAATTTATAGCATTCTAATAATAATTCAATTATATATTCATTTACTTAGTTAAATTATTAGACAAAATGGTAGATTACCTGCTAGTGAAAGACTTATCGCATCGCATCCGGCAGCGCGGCGTCGCCTTTAGCGAGCTTTTTTTTTAATGAATATATACAGATCACGATATAGAGATCGACTAACACGAATCTTTAAACCAATGATTCGTGTTAGTCGATCTGTATATCGTGGTCTGGGAACGTATGTATATATTCATTAAAAAAAATTGCTAAAGGCGACGCCGCGCTGCCGGATGCGACGCGACATACATTCCACAGGCAGGTTAAGCTACCATTTTGCCAATTATTAAATATTACTACCAGTAACATGGAAACATGCCATGCTCCTTTAAAAAATGTGTTTCGTTTCGATCTTATATTAAGTTAAAAAATTGCGTCCTTAATCAAGCAAGATTGCAACGAATTTTTTGACATCTCCAATGTTTATTACTATAAAGGCATTCTTGATTTATAACTTTTTACAGTAATAAGTGTGATTTATAGCTAGTTTGCTCCTTGGAGATTGTTCTTGGAGAAATAATACGTAGCTAGAGACAGAGAGAGGGGGAAGAAATAATAATAATAATAATAAAAAAATGACGTTCGATCTTAAGCCCTATTTCTTTTCCCAACCTATATATATAGCTTCTGCAAAGTTTCTGTATCTACTTTTTGTCATATAAAGAAATTTTCACCGGTACAATAACAATACATGCTGCGTTATTTCTCTTACAAATCCCTCAAACAATTTCAATTGAAGCAGAAACATTCAGATATTTCAGGAGGTTAACTTCATGACAAGCACTGCTTCTCTCTGTTAGAACTGCGCCCCGGGTTCGGTACAAATATGATTACTGTTCCTTCCGCCTTGAGGTAGTAGCGTAGTGGAAGTTGGGATTTTGCTTGTTGGATGGAAAAATATCTGATGGGAAGTTCCCGCTATTCATCCCTGGGTCTAGGCTATTCTGTCTGGCGAGATGGCAAGCACAAAAGCCACATTGTCAGGGGCACAATGCTCTTATTCTCAGATTTGATCCTTTCAGATGCTGACGTCTTGCCTGCTTGTATTTATCTAGTTTTCTTTTTAACACTTTTGGCAATTTTAATTTTGTTTAGATGTATATTTTATTCATAAGAAAAATAGTCAAAAATCAATATAGTAACATATTTATTTACATCTTTGCGAAGGAGGAAGTTAGATTATCAATAATAAAAAAAAGAACACGCTGAAATCTAATGCAAAATGTCTAAGAATATCTTTCTAAGTAACTCTCTGAGCATTTTTTTTTTCGCTATAAAAATTACTGATTGTAAATTTGACATGAGAATAAATTATTTATGCTTTTCTTAAAGTCTCTGGAACCTTTATCAAATTTTAATTCTAAAATCTAATAAATAAAATATTCTATGCCAATATATATAATTTACCTTTTTTGCTAGATGATTACATATAATAATGATTGATTGAATTATTATTTTTTCATTATAATAAAGCTAGTAATACAATTAAAAAAGTAACGAGGTTTTTTTTTCCATTTATTGATAAATGATTTTTAGCTAATGCTATTAAATAAAAAATTTTTACGCATCTTTTATGTTTCATCAGCTTCCACGCAAAAAAAAAATCATTCTAATTTCACGAATGTTATAAAGTTGGAGTGTAATAAATATTCTTCTTACTTCATATCTAGGTCACGCAACTTCTAACATCACAATTATCTTTCCCCTTTCCTCATACCTGTACCAGATAATTTTCTTTAAAAATATTCTAGATGTATACACATTAATTTTATAAAAATTCACATACACGAAAACCTGTGCTGGTGGCCAACTGAGCAATGTGGCCACCAGCACAAGTGACCACCTTAATATCCACCCAAGCATATTGCGGGATTTTTAAACTGTGTAAAATGGCCATCTGTGTTCCATGGACATGTCCAGTGATATTTAATTTCGACACCTCGTGTGCAACATTCACTAGTTGGCCAGAAAATCGGGTTTTGAACAGAAATGCCAGATGGACTCTAGATCTTCCATCAGCTGAGCATTTTAAAGTGAAAAAATCCCGAAAACAGACATTAATTAGTGATTTCTTTCCTTAAATTTAATTAACAATGTGAAACTGTGTCATAAACTTTGTATTTTAAACTTTGATGTTTAATAAAGAAATTTGTAGCTAACTGTGCTTGGTGGCCACAATTCCAGCCGCCGAAAGCTGGCCACCTACCACAGTTTTTTCTATATTTATACATATATTTTTTCCACTATTTTATCATTCTAGTATAAAAAAGCAACAATTCTTCAATTTATTTCCTATGTAAACTTAAATTTTTTTTTCCTGTGCTATTGAATGCTGCCATTTTTTCCTCTTCTGTTTGTCAAGTTAGACAAATAGAACAGATTGCATTTTGTTTGTTTGGAAAATCGTGTTCCACGTAATGCTTCTGTCATTAATAATGCAATTATATTTAACTCTTAGTTTGAATAATTATTTAATGCTAATTATATTTAACTAGTAACTTTTAATCATCAGAATTTAAATCTGTCATCCTAAATTTATATCATTAAATTTAAATTCCCATAGGAAAAAATCCAAGGGAATAACATTGCCAACCATATATTCTCCCTTGGAGTGTTTCCTATAAGGATATAGCTTATTTGATATGCCATGTGGTAAAGAACATGCTTACAGTGCACTATAAATTAGCGAATTTAGATCATAAATATGAGGTATACAGTGTTTATATTTCAACTATTCTATATTTGTTTCGAAAAAGTCTAGATAGTTCCTCTCAAGAATCATTACTGATCTTATGAAAAATTAAGAGAAAACTGCAATTACTCTTTAAGTTTCTAAAGGTTGAGAGTTAAAACTTTGCTTTATAAAAGAGAAAGTAAACGGTGAAAACACACTCCACCTCTTCGACATCATATATTACTTTGCCTATTGAAGACGTCAAGGATCGGCTACAAAGACACGGGACACATGTATAAAAGTGGCACACGAATAATAAAAGTGCAGAAATGTTATTAAATATAATTTGGTTCTCTATCCTTCACGATATTGCATTAAGTGTCAACAAGATGGATGACAATTTAGGGAACAGCGGAAGAGACTCATGAAAAGCCACTCTTCCTAATTCAATTATTAATGCCCCGATTTAAAGAAAGCGATCCTCCATTCATCTTCTGACAAATGGATTTTGGGATGCGGCCAAGGAAAAGCAAGATAAAAAAATAAATAAATAAAACTACAAGAGCAATATATATATATATATGTATATGGAAGAACTGTTGCTATTTCCAAAATAGCAACAAATTCTCTTCATTACTAAAGATAATTATGAAAGAACATATAATTATTGTATTGTACTTAAGAGTAGAATTTATCAAGTTTGTCATTAATTATCCTTATTTTAATTTACACCATCGTCGATTCTGACTGAAGAATGGTTCTGCTCTCCCTCTCTCGTTTAATGACAACCTCAAAATTAAAAATTATTCTAATTTTAATGATGAGTTTTAAGCATTAAGTGGCAACATTATCAAGTTTTTAAAGTTTTGTGCAGAAATAAATATGAGTTTGTGAAATTGAATTATTATTTTTTCTATCAGAACTATAAATAATTAGCATAAAGGATAAGCAATCAAGTTTTCTGTTCGGTTTATTATGTGCTGTTAACCATTGCACACTTATAAACTTGAGTAATATAAATATTTCTCATATATGTGTATTTTTTTACTGAAAATAGAGTAAAAATTTAATAAAAATAATCTTATTTAATTAAAATAACTTTATTAAATAATTTTGCAATGAATAGATAACATAAACAACATCAATAAGTTGCTACTATTTATTGGTATCTTATAAAGTAATAGCACGATAATGTGATATTTTCTTGCTCAAATTAACTAAAATCTTGCATATTTTCTTGTATTAACTTATTATGCATCACATATTTTCAAATCTTCAATTGTTTTGCTTCCATTGCAGTTAAAAAACTCGAGTGAAGAGGAAGATGAAATGGAAACGATCGCAATTTGATTCTCCCTCCGATAACTCGCTTTAACATCGTCAAACTACCCAATCAGATCTCATTAAATGGTGACGTCAAATATGCCACGTGCGAAAGGACAGAGGACACATGTTGAGAAGTAGTGCAACACGACAATCATAGTAGACCATCATCCGAAAATTAAAACTGTCCGCCAAACTAAAGCCCCCGTTTTGAAGGTTGAGGGGAGGGGCCCCAATGGCAATGTTGTCCTAATCGGGGAGAAGCGAAAGTTGCAGTTGACAGCACCGTTAACAAATGATTAATGGACGAGACTTCTACCGAAACTTCTATCTTAGTGTCCTCTCCTTACTTTTTATATCCTCCTCCCTTCCTTCTGCCGTGGTCTCTAACGTCAGATAAGTGAAAATTGAAGAAATATGGTGGCGTCCAGGTAAAAATTAACTTTTATCAGATTAAATAAGCATTTTTTTATAAATAATGAAGAAAGAAGAAACATTATTAAATGTTAATTAAGTGTGATAAGAATAATTATATGAGGATGTTTTTATGGCACAATAGAGTTATCAGAAACTAAACTCTTCTACCAACACAATCGATAATCTTAGGCAATTCTTTCGAGTTAATTTTATAATATTAATAGTAAGGCATAAAAGTGTTTAATATAAAATTTTAGAGGAAATTTAATTGTTATTTGAAGTATGACCATCGTAATAATTTGAAATTTAGATGGACTCTGACAATTTTCTCTTTTGTCTTCCTTTTACTGCTCAGTAGCATTGAACGAAGACCAAATGTCTTTGCTTGATGTCATCGTTCTCTTAAACAAACCATAGTTGCCATGGGAACAACATCCCGAACGGAAGGAAGAAGAAGAAAAAGCAAAATGACGACTCGAACATTGCCAATTTCCAAAGAAGTTTTTTTTTTAGAGCAAATGTGGCGGAAAACGTCAAATCGTTAGCGAATCTCTGTTATTTTTGACGTTTCAGAAGATAAAGATTTCAGATCAAAGTGTTAAGTTTTCTTTTATTTCTAACATTCTTTATAGATGTTAATCATTTATAAATTGAAATACTATATTAGAAAATTTAGATAAATCTTAAAAATTGATACAGAATTTGACAGTAACTTACCAGCAACTCCTGCACTGTACATGGAGGGATCACGTCCTTTGATGCGTCGAACAACCAGCACCATACCGACCACAACCAGGATGAAGACAGCCACAGCAACACAAAGCCCCACATACAAAGCGATATCCGTCTCTGCTTCTGCTGGAGTTGCTGCAAAATATAAATGCAATAATCACGTAAAAATATTCTTGCATGGGATATCACTTAGCGCAACTTTTTCATCCACATCAAGACTGTTCAACAAACTGTTCTTACTGGTTTCTCATGGTCTAAATACTTGTATACAGAACATATACGAATGTTTCGTAAAATTAATTATTTTTATTGTATTTTTCTCTAAATTATTTTGAAAGATTTGAAAAAAATCATGGTTTAAACTTTCTTGAATACAATACTTTCAGTAGTTATTGAAAGTTTGAGAACTTTGTTCTAAATGAGGTGTTCTTAACCTCTCTAAATGAGCATACATAAACATTTAAGTGATGGTATGAGCAAAATATATATTCTGGTGAGTAATGCGGAGCTTGTAGCATCAGATTAAGGACTGCTGCTCGAGATGGATGAGGAAATGACTACATGCTCACTAAATAACTCTGAATGTCACTTGAGATTAAGAGCACTCTTCCAAAACAAGTGTAGTAGAAACAATACAGGATAGTGGAATGCATTCCTATAAATGTATAGCAAATTTCCATGAAAATAAATAAAAAAAGCAATATGGACGATAGTATTTTATATTGATTTTATTTTTCTTAGAGCATAATAAAAATAGGAATCAAAAGAAAGAGCCAAATTAAGCTTTGAAACACAAGAATAGACTAATGCAGGAGGGAAACCACTGTACTTTCATCTTCTTACAAAGAAAGTCCATCAAAAAAATCTCTATTCATACGATAAGCAAAATTTTAATTAGAATTTCCCAAGATCTTTAGAAAAGTCGAGAATAAGATATATGTCCTCCTTTTAGCAAGATATCCCAAATTGCTCGCTAGTAAAGAGCATTAATAAATTAGAAAGTTTCAGCATCGTACCATTTATTATAGCCGAAGATGAGTGCATTAATTAAAGTAAAATTAAATAAATTTCTTTCTTTTTTTTAAACTTTTCAATTTTGATTTTTCTTATCCCTATCTTCTTTTTTTGTTCCATTTGTTTCGACCAAAATCACCAATCTTAAAACAAATCCGAACAGAACAGAATGTCATTTGTTACTCTACAAACACGTTATCTGTTCGTCCCTTCTCCTTTTGCAGACCCACAATTGGAACTGTCATTCTTCTCTACTTTACACCATGACAGTCCCATAGTCCCCAACTGCTTTGGTCTCTGAAGTATGGAATCATTTTTGTACTCGCATTTTCAAAAATTATTATTTTTTTTTTTCTTCCTTTTAAAATAATATTGCATTTAATTCTTCCGAAGAATATAAATCTAATTTTTAGAGTAGCGGTTCGATATTATAAATAATGGAAGAGGCAGGAGAGAAAGTAAAGTAATTTATCAGAGTAGTATTTCTAAATTAAGAAAGGAGATAAATTTTATTCTATTTTTTTTTTTTTCTTTCTTTTATTTGAATGATAGAAGAAGAAGAAGGTTAGTAAAGTGGTCTTTTCAATTCTTTATAATTTCGACAGGGCTGCTTTAAATAATTGTTTTATCGCTCTGGAATCGAAGAGATCCGAAACCACGTTCACACACTTTCAGCAACGTTGAAATTTTCATATTTTAAAAGGGCAAAAAGGCTAATTTTTTCCATAAACTTCGCAATTTAACATAAAATAATAATGAAAAGAGAAAATTTAGTTAAGTTAGTAATCAAGATAATGAATTATAAAATGAGAGTTTCCGAATATAATCAAGGATACGAGAGATTATTAAAATCGTTGTGGTTAACAGAAAATATTGTTTTAAGTAATAGCAAAGATGATTACAAGCTTTGCAAACAAATAAAAATTGCAAATGGGATATAAAGCGAGAAACAAATTGTGTCTATGGCAGAAAGAAGTAAGGCAGAGAACGACATAAAAGTGACACACACAATAGAAAAGGTAATAATGAAATTCGGGGAATAAAAAGAAAATTTTTTCCGTTCTTATCTTAATTCCTTATTCAGAAGCCAGCATTTTTTTGGGCGGTCACGGTCTCAATCTCTAACGAGAGCGAAAGAGTCGAAGCATGACGTTATTTCCTGCTGTCCTGCTCAGCGGGAAAGAACGGGGATGCACACGAATCGAGAGTAAAAGGGGGGATGGACTTGTATAGGGGATTAGTCATATCGTAACTGTGTTGTGATACAAGTAGTTGTAACTATGTTTCTCGGCTTATCTGCTTCATGCCTGGAGGGTTCGTAGGGGTAATGCGCCGATCACAAGCCACTCGTCATGAACGGTTAGTTAGCTTACAGTGTTTAGACATAGATGTTATTCATTGTTCAATGATATACCGAGGTTAATTGAATTGCGGACAAACAATATCAATCGAATGAATGACGGTAACAATAAGCAATGTAGATTTACATGCAAATTTTCAATTCCTTATGAAGATGTCTTAACCGAAACACAGAGAGAGAGAGAAACAGCCTTTGACTTTTACTGTCATTAATCATAGCTCTTTTGCCAAGTAGCATGCAAATTAGGGAAAAGCTCCACCCCCTTATGGAAGAGTTTTGGGGACTGGTGCCTCATTACCTCACTGCCTCGGGTTAGAGACATTTGGTCAGTCATGTGTGAGAAATGGCAGAGTTTCTCCAATGGCAAAAACACTTCAATGGCGAAAAGCACTTATCGACATAACCCTTTAAATTTCTGGTGAAAGGGGGTGAGGATAACTGTGTGGTCGGCTTCGGTACAATTCACTTATGAGAGAGGAACCCATTACGGGATGCAGTGAATTTAATAAAGGAATTTTGAGTGCGGGAGAAGCGCAGATGGAAAGTCTTGCGAATTTATTTTTTTCCTCCGACTATTCTAAGAGGATTTGTTAATATTCATTTAGTTTTATTCGATAAATTATGATATAATTAATCCTATTATCGGCCTTGGTGAGTAATTCATTAATAGAAGATTTAATCTACAAATTACGGATTAAATTTCGAATGGAAATGAACGTTACTTATATAAAAAAAACAACTTAAAAGTTTGTGTTTGTGTATGACGATGCCTCGCCATTACATATTATAAGTTAACATAATAATAAAAATTATTATACGGACTTTAATGTTATGTTACGTTAGCGAAGCAGTAACTAAAGAATAGAAATCAAGAGAATTTTTCGCATATTGAAGAAGCAAAACACAGAAATGTCAAATAAACTGAACGGAACAATTTTCTTTGCCACAATCAACCAAAAATGACGGATAATCGATACGATGAAAGATTCTTCGAAACTCTTCTAGCCTTCACAATAGCTTGTCATTAAAAACTTTTCAAATAGACGGACATCCTTTGACTGATGAAGGATGCAAAAAAATAAAAAATAAAAAAGTTTCTTTCCTATTCTAAAACTTAATCCTCCAAAAATGCAAATCAATAGCCATAAGAATAAATTTATATAAATATATTAATATATACTTTATCATTAAAAACGTTAAAGTTCCCTTAATTTATCATAATTTCGCCATAAGAAAATAAAGAATTTTCCAAAATATAATGAGTAATATTGTTGTTTCATTTTGCTTTATTTGGAATTTTTTTTTTTCATTTTTTTTTCATCATTTTGCTGCTGTTTATCACATATTATATAGCCTATATTAATAGTCAAACGTGGCTGGCTGACTGGGTGTCCCTTTTTCAGTCGAACCACTGTACCGATTTCTATAACTATGGTACCATTAAAAAGGTTTAATTTTCGGATGTCTGCGACAGCCAAAATTATTTATTGTTATTAATAATTTACAAATTAAAGAATAAAAATTAAATTGAAATTGTAGTTCCTCTAAAAAGATTTGTTGTTTTTTGTATTAATAATTTAAAAATTAATTGTAGTTCCTCTAAAAAGACAAAATCTTCAGATGGCGCTGTAACGTAATAATGGATGCCATTTTACAATTCCCTCAATGATGTTGTGATTCCCTATACAAGTTCGGAGATGTATTTCGTCGTTATATACAGTATTATTAAATTAAATCACAAGATTATATTTCCGCTCATTTATATGAATGGGTATTATTCAAAAATCATTCAAAAATCCGGATTATTCAGTATTCCGGCATGAATTTCAGGAGCGTATTTTCAAATTTCCCCGCACTGTCGCGCCACTGTTTTCTGGAGCTGTCGTTGATGTTTTGATGTACACCATTCTCAGTTGTTCGGTGTTGTTTGCCACGCTAACACGTAGCTCTGCTCATTCCTTCCTTTTTTTTTTAATATTTAATTGCTGTTGTTTAGCCCAATTATGGATTCAGCAAAGAAGAAATGTGGCATAAAACGTAAACATCGTGCGCTATCTATCGCAGAGAAAGTGTAAATACTAAAAAAACTTAGTAACAGTGTGTCCGTGCGAACCATTTGTGAAAAGTACGACTGTAAATGTAATTTTCTATTAAATATATATAGCATATATAAACCTTCAATTATCCGGCATATTCAAAAATCCGCCACTCCTCAGGTCCCGATGTTGCCGGATTTTTGAATGTCTACCTGTACTAGGGAAACGTGGAAACGTGGTTGACTGGATGTCCCTTTTGCAATCGAATCACTATACCGATTCC
This sequence comes from Olivierus martensii, assembly GCA_000484575.1. Lineage (NCBI taxonomy): Eukaryota > Metazoa > Arthropoda > Arachnida > Scorpiones > Buthidae > Olivierus > Olivierus martensii. Next base: position 26,485 of record AYEL01074950.1, on the reverse strand, counting down.
TATAAGTATGGTATCATTAGAAAGATGTAATACTCGGATTTCTGCTACAGTCAAAATTTTTGTGATTATTAATAATTTAAAAATTAAATTAAAATTTTAGTTTCCTCTAAAAAGACAAAATTCGCAGGTGGCACTGCAACCTAATAATGGGCGCCATATGATGATTCTATAACAAGAAGTATTTCTAATGATACTCGAAGGTTATAAGATTTATGCTCATTTATAAAAACGGATAATGTCTAGTTCTTATTTTAACTTAAAGAGGGTACAGCACAGTATCCACTAAATTTATAATAAAATTATGTTGTAACTTCTTGGAATCTAAAGAAGCGAAGAATTTATATGGTTTCTTAAAATTATATATATATAAAAAAGTCATCTCGTATTTTCATATTAAATTTTATGAAATTTGGTAGAAAATAGCTTTTTCTCCAAGTGACTAAAAATCCCAGAAAGAATATAGAATTTTTTTGTTGTATTATTGGAACTTATCGAAGAAAACAGTCGGTTGCAAGAACCTTTAAAGAATTGGGGTTCTACTAGAAAAAAGCCAAATCCCAAATGAGTCCGAGAGAGATTTTGGTCTGGCAAAGGCCACAACAATAGGATTCTATCTGGATGTGGCCCTCTAGGACTCAATATTTCATTACTTGTAGCAGCAAAGTAAAGCTCTCCGTTGTCACCAGTAGGGAGATGGAATTATCGCAGTCCCCCGCCAATAGTGAAGTATTAAAGTGGCTGGCATAATAACATCCTGTCATTTGGAGACGGTCCCTTATCTGCAGAATCCACTCGTGTGGCTTTTCTTAGTATTGCAGCCCTTCGGTCCCCTTCTGGGGTGGAGTCGCTTATCTTATTGACTCAGTTTTGGCTGATGATATTTCCGACATAAGATGCTATCGGGCGGGTGAATGTTTGAGCAGAGGACTTCTCTTTAAAAATAAAGAAATGAGAGGGATCTTGGAAAATATACCGAAAATGTGATGGATCGACAGGAGAAAAATTGGTGGTTTCGCATAAAAATATAGTAATCCGAAAGAAATATACCTATATAAAAGATAAATTGAAAGATTTGCAAGTAAAATTTGGCATATTGAAAGAAAACGTATATAGAATAAACTAGATCAGATGTGTTAGTTGACAGTCTAAAAATTTGGGGATATAAGAACGCCACAGATCTAGAAAAAGAGTCTAAGAAATGGGTTGAGTTAGAATAAAACCTCTTCTTGCAAAGAAAATCTCGAAGAGATATTTTAAAAATAAGGAAAAGATTTTGATTTATGCTTCAGAGAACATATTTAAAACCACCTTGATGGGAAACTCTCTTCCGATTCCTCATTAATTATCAATTTATATTATTTATAACTCGCTTATCTTATATGAATTATTAAATAAATTAAGATAACTAAATACTAAGAGAGTTCGACTGTTCTGTTTGTCTTTCAATTCTTTAGAAATGCTATAAATAAGCTAAGCAAAATGCTGGTAGTATTGCCTCATCCATCCGTCAGTAATGGGCGCACTTTTCCAATATCTGTTATCTGTGCAGATAGAAGAACCGATATTCAAATCAAGAACCTCATCTTGCCGACGCTAGCTTTTATTACTTATCGACGATTTAGTTTGTTCTCTTTCCCTTAGGATTTGTCTATCTGGCAGATAGACCCAGATTTGTCTCCAAACCCTCCTCTTTCCTGATTATTATTCTTGCTTGTTTGACAGCTTATCAAAATCAAACTTTTCCCTTGTGGAAGTGAATTGGATCCATTTCGAAAACAAGATTCGACTTAGGCGATCCCTTTCCTTCGCGACTCCCTATTCAATCGATAGTGGTCCTCTGTCATAAATGCATTAGTGTTGATCAAATTGTGCTCTGGCCTGTTTTATTCTAGATGAACGGCAAATGGACGCGAATTACTTTATGTGCTAATCCGTGTTAATCTGTAATTACAAATAAATCTGAGTCCTCTGCGGTGTTATCGGTTATCGATCGTCCTGCCCAAGATCCCAACAATTAAAATTGTCTTTTAAATGCTTATTTGTATCTCTTTAAGCGCAAAAATAAAGGAAGCTCGGCATCAGATAATCTCCATCCTTACATTACAGTTCTAGAATCCATCTTGATCATCATCACTGTCACATTCTTTCTTAGTTTTATTTATATAAGTTACGAGACAATGTGATGATGATGATATTCTCGAGGAATAATAATTTAATTTTTGATCATCTCTAATTTTTATATATTGCTAGGAAAGCCATAATAGGAAAATAATTGACTTACTACAGTCATACCTCACCTTACGTCATTAATTCGTTCCAAGACTCGCGACGTAAGCCGAATAAACTCTGTAAAAAACGACCTAGACCCCCGATAAATAACCCGTAGCGTCGATAATAACATTTTTAAGCTTCTAAATAATTCTATAAATTATTTTGGATATTTTAATCATTATTTTATTCATTTTTATGTGGTCAACATATCTTGTACGCAGCGTAGAAAGTTGAACAAGAGTGAACTTCGGCGTAAAGACGCAGCGTCTAGCAATAAACAGAAAGTGACAGCGATACACTGACGTATTTACATCGCGTTTAGGCCTGTGAGACCCAACTTTCAGTACACTTTTATTTTTTCCTATTAACGAAAAAACCGACGTAAGTCGAGGTATGACTGTAATAAGAAACTGTGTATCATCAGCTGCAATGATGCTGTCAAAAAAAAAAAGATAATTTTAACTGCCCAGTTAGCTCAAAAAAGTTACTGATAATGATTTTACAAGCTAATAAAAGAATAAAAAAAAAGATAATTACTGAGTTAATAGCTTTAAAAAAATTTATCGGTTTCGTGATCAAAACTCGATCTTATCCTATACTACTGAAAGTGCTGATTCTATTGAAAATTAAGTTTTGAAGAAAAAAAAAGTGCTTTAAACGACTATAATAATAAAAGTCGAAATTTAAGTCCATATAGATTTTTTTCCCTTCTCTTAAAATCCAAACTTTTAATTAAAAATAGCAAAATAAATGACTGCTTTTGCCTCATTTCTCAATGTAAATTTTTAAAAAAATATTTTAATTAACTAATTTATCTGAAAATTAAATTAAATCTCTTTCTTTATAACGCGATTCTGGATAGAAGATATTCGAAAGAGTTCGTTTTATATTCGGAATAATCCCTTATTCCGAATATAAAGCGAAGGAAGGTTAACTTGAAAAAAAAATTTTCTTCCAGGATGAAATGATGACTGACAGAAAGTTTAACAGATTTTATACTTTTATCTTATAATTCAACGTCACGTTAAGGTCTGTAAAGCAATGAAAGAAACATAAAATAATTTGTGAGTCAATTATCATTCTTTAACTTAGAATAGAAGCAAGTTAACAAACTGATCAACTGGAGAAACACATAGATTCACATAAAAACAATCTTTCCACATAAAAAAACAGTTTTTTCTCTTTCGTAATCGCAGTCCCAACAAGTATTTAAAGAAAAGAACCTATAACCGAATTGAACAGGAAGGAAAAAAAAAACATCAAAAGATTTGTTCCGCTGTAAAACGGTTGATGTCAGAAGCAATTCTCTTCCGACTGACTTTACTCTGCTGAAATGACAAGATTTAAGATTTTTCTAGCCATGTAGCATTTTGACGTTTACTGAATTATCGTGCGGAGGGTTATGAAACAACATGTCTTTCTTGTAGGTGTAGCAGTGTCGCTGACTGATGGCGTGTTACTTCTGTCGCCAGATATACACGGTAACGAGCTGGAGTACGTTAATCCATCAAGGTCTGACAGCTCTAGGAAAAGTACAGCAGTTGGAAATCTGATCAAATCTTCTAATAACGGAACTCCCGCTTTTGTTGCTGGCTCCATACTTACAGCGATTTTTTTTCTTTCTACTTCTTTAAAAAACCGTTGCCATCAAAAAGATGCTACATTAAAGGAAAGCCAAAAAAAGAGAGAATTGTACAAGTTTGCTATGAAGGCAAAAGGCCTGGAAATGGTATATTATCAAGAATATTTATGATTAACATCAATAAAGAGTTGTCATAACAATAATTGGTTGCATCCAAATCAAGTTCACTTCCTCAAAATGTGTTTAATGTTCTTAATTCTTCAGATTTTTGGAAATTAATAAGGTTGTTAGAGAGCTTTGATATAAATGATTACTGTATATGATGAATAAATGTTTCTACTTCTTTATGCGGAAACTACTGATGCTGATGGTAACATCTACTCAGAACGTATTGCTTTATTTACTTAAAAAATAAAAAAAAATAGAGAGTATATTCTACTGAAAAAGTACTTCAATTTTTGCATATGTTTATCAGCACTTTAACATACTACAATCGATACATATGCTGCCTTTTCAGACATAAACCTAGCGTGTGTTGTAGATAAGATGAAGCAACTGGAAGGAATTTAATAACAAATGTCAATATTTTATTTATATAAAGAAGTAGTTTCCTTATAAAAACAAGTATAAAAGAAGAAAAAGTATGCATTCTTATTTTAAAATTTCAAAAATAATGTTTTTCTGAAAACAAAAAACATTTTTATTTATTTGTTGAAGAGTGATTCTTAGAGAGTTTTCGACTTAACGATTGGTTAATTAAGATTGGCTTTTAATGATAAAGTGTAGACAGAGTAAGTTTCGGTTGAACTATGATAGAAGGTTCTACACACAAACTTTTACTTCTTTAATTTACAAAAAGCAGGAAGATTCATATCCTGTTTAAGAAAGTAACGCTCATGTAAAGCAAGCTTTTCATGCGGACACGCACAGTTTAGCTAGGAAAGTGCAGTAGTCGTCATCGTGTAGACGGTGATTAAATGGTTGGTATATCCGCTCTGGGGATAATCCTGTTCGGAATAAACTTCACAATTGTCGTCAGCATCCCGCTGAGTAACTGTCTCCTGTAACCATGGAAACAGTTTCCACATCACTGGAAGAGGAAGAGAGTGAGTCATCCCGAGACTGACATTCCAGAGCAGTCCCGTTATTGTGGGTGCTTTCTGACAACATTTATCTGCACATCTGTGAATCACTCAGACACACAACTGCTCCTCTACAATTCTTTTCTGCGAAAATGACAGTCGTATCCCAAAGTTTACAAAAATGAAACAAATTTCCTAAGAAAAATATTAAGAGAGCAACGTGTTTTTCTTTAAATAAATCTGATCGAAAGAGATTAAAAGAGAATATTGGTAATGTTTCCTATAAAATTATACAAAACTGATTATATAGAATACAAAAATTTGCATGTTTTTGCAATTACGAAAATTTCGAAACTCTGTGATTAAAGTTTGCAAAAGCAAATGATGCTAACAGAAGTGCAAACAGTGTTGCTGCTTACTGCTGCTGCTGCAGCATCAAGCGAGCCCGTTGGTGGCCAGTAATCCAAGCTAAAGGAAGCAAAGACACTAATGCCTGACAAAGTCCCGGCCATTAGACAACTGCTCTGGCCTTAACAGGGAATGATGTCCAGGATTCACGGTTTCATTGGTAAAGATTGCTGGATTTTATTTCCTCCCGAGACCATTTTTTCGCATTGTATCCCCGGGGACCAGACGGGCGCACTAATCCCTTCAAAAGATGCCACCGACTTAATACTTGTTTCTATCTGTTACACGTTCGAGCTCATAATTACAAATAGCCATTCGTCTAATTAGTTACTACACCATTTGTAGCGTTTTTTTTCTTTTACACGATAGTTTCGGATTTAACACGACTCTAATTTTTATTGGAAGATTAAGAGCTGTTTTCTTCGTTACCACATCTTGTTTCTTGTCTAAGAGCATCACTTTCATTCCTTCCCACGAGAATTCGCATTTTGTACATCAAGAGCATCTCTTATAATACACAAAACGTAAAATTTAGGAGGGTGCTCGAAAATTCGAGCAGTTGAATGGAACTTTAGCATTTCCTAAATGGCACAAAAGTATGAAAGAAAAAATAGAAAGCTTCCATTGATTTCTCAGTAACCATTATTTACTTGTGTGCAGTTTCATATTCTCTTCGCTTTTGTTTCGTCGGGAGCTCATTAGAATGCTTGAATTTCCAGAAAAAAATTAAATAAAAAAAGGAAAAAAAAAAATTTGAAAATTCGTCATTGTCTGCGGACGTTAGAATTTAATTAATTCCCTTCTTAATCTAATTCCTTGTTAACTTATTTTGTGAGAGATTTAATTATCGAAATATTTACGAAATGTATGATTGTCATGTAGTAAAAATTAAATTTAATGAACATTAATTTAAGAATTATTTTCCCGTGATAAAGTTTAGTCTGAATGAATGATGAACGGGAATTTTAAGAGAACTTTTAGCGCATTTTTAAGATAACTTGAAGACAATTTGGAGAGAAATGAGTTGTTTTTTTTTCTGTTTCTTCTGCGATAATTTCCTTTTGAGTGAAGAAGAAGAAAAAAAGAAAGGAAGAACTTTAACCGTTCTAATTATCTAACAAGAACTTTGATTAAGTTGGCACATTATTTAATTTCTTTCGTTTGTTTTCCGCATATGCATATCGATACGATTTTTATCTGTTAAATTGTAAACGTTCTTCTGAAGTGAATTTTCTTAAAAACTGTAAATTTTTTTTATTGAGAAGTTGGCAAACATTCTATTCTATAAATCTTAGCTTGGATCGTTCTAAAAGAATTGCCCCATAAGTCGATAGGAGCCCTCGGAAGTATAAAGTGATTCATAAAAATTATCGCCCATTTAATGGATCTAGTGATGTCCTATATGTCACGTTAAACAGAGACCCTTCAGCAGAATTTATGCAGTCTGTTTTATGTAGAAAATAAGGCAATAAGAAAGAGAAAAAATAGATATCTATCACTCACAGCAACACTCACAAGAAGATATTGAAGAACGAAAATAAAAAAAAAGAAAGAAACCAGTTGCACTTCATCTTCAAATGGAACAGATAGAATTAAATAAGAAATCGTGTTTTGTGGGAGGTATGTAATATTTTTTTCTTCCTTTTCATTTTCCTGTAGTCATCTGGTGACGATGAATATGCAAAAAAACAGAAAACAAGGAAACGTCTTCCTGAGTAGGGAGTGGTGATCAATAAATAATAGCCCCAGGAATTCAAATTTGCGAGGAAGAATGGAGACGGTTCTTGTTATCTTTGATTAATTTAACGTTTTAAAATTTCATTTAAACGAGATAAAATATTGATATTTTTTTTTTCTATGCTGTCGTATTTACTCGTTATGTGGTAAGTAAGAAACAATTATTTGAACATGTCTCCCTCTTAAACAACGTATAAAATTTCGTAGATGAAAATTTAAATAGGCAAAGTCCATGTTTAAGATTAAAAAAAAAAAAATTCTTAAATAGGCAAAGTCCATGTTTAAGATTAAAAAAAAAAAAAAAAATTCTTCATTTGTTTACAAAAGAGAGGAAAAAATAACTAATTTAATTTAGAAAGCTTTATTTATCGATTGCCCTGATGAGAGGCCTTCGAGTCATGTTCAGAGGTTGCACTCGAAGAAATTAAAGATGATTTAAAGGAAAAGAGCGTTCAAGTGCAATATATGCGTGGACATAAGCAATAGTGGCGAAGAAATATTGCACCATTATCCTGTGACACCAGAGGTATTTATCTGTCTCTCTTTCTCTCTCTGACTGTTATTGCTCCTCTCATTTGGATTGGCGCAATAAAGACCTTCTGCTTATAATTGTTATTATCCAGAAAATAATGATGCATGACGTTTACTTTTCTCTCCAATCATTTCAAAAACTTGCCTTTAATCACTAGCAGAAACTAAGTTTATCGGTAAATTTCCTCGTTTGGAATGATACAACACTTACGATCTGAATGTATATTCAACTAGCTAACTATCAGAGAATAGGCAAAAATGGGTTTCTCGCATGAAACGAGAGACACTTCATTTTCGTAAGGTTTTATACTTCCAGTAAGAATTGTCATTTAAAGGTAACCGGATCTCAAGTAATTAGATATTAAATTACCTACTGAGATCATATTTTATGCATCTCCACCGAAAAATTCCTGGTAATCTTCATTTACAGCAGGCAATTGCATCATCAGGAGAAGCATCCGCAGATGTCTTCGCATGCTTCTGCATATGATGCAGATCTAAATAACTTTTATCATATACATGTATCATTTTTAAAATTATCTAAAAATATATATATATTTTTTTTTGTTGTTAAAAGGATAAAGAGCATTTAAATTTGGGAAACGTTATCCACTTTCCAATTAAGAGACCTATACGAGTTATCCAAATAGAGCTATCGTAAACGGGGTTACTTTAATCAAAATTGCTGAAAGGGCTTAGATCACGTCCCAAGAATATCGACCACATAAACATCTGCCACAATCTACTCGTAAATTTAAGCTTTTCGGGGAGACTGGTATCATCAGAGCAGTTCCTTATAGGAAAACGACGTCATAACACGATCGTGACGGATTTACTGAAGTTTTGTTTCTTTATTTCTCTAATCTAACCGTTACAGATGTCTTCCAGATTAATTAAACTCCAGGAAACTGTAACGTAGATATAGTTAGTACCTTATATTTAGACATATTGTGTCAATAAACGAGTAATGTCTTTCCGATTTTTATTGGCTGCAGAGAACTTCGAGGAATTACTGTATATGGATGAGAAGGGGACTTTCCCCCTTTTTTTTTTTTCAGAAAGACTGTTCGGTGGGGGAAGAGAATAGAAATGACGTTTCTAGCTGATAAGTCTAGAATGCGTTCGTTTATCAAAAATGCTTTCAGGATTTAAAAAAATAAATGAAGCGAACTCTTGACAGTAATCCGAATTTTCTGCTCTTCCGTCTGTCTGTTTGATTTTGTTTTATGAAATTAATAAAGATTACTTTCCAAAATTTTCTTAATTCTCGTCTTTGGGAGGTAGTTTTTTTATTTTATTTTTATTTTTTATTTTCGTGTGTGCTGTGCGATCTTCCACAAAGAGAACAGAAGTTTTTGACAGAAAAGATTTTTTTTTTCTGTTGCAAACAGGAGTGGTTGAGCGGAAATGACTTCTATTGTGCACTTCCTTTAACTGTCTTCTTCGCTTCGTTAATTAGCAGTAATTAGCATAATTAACTTTACGGGTTTTTAGAATCAGAACAGCAGATGTCTTCGCATGCTTCTGCATATGATGCAGATCTAAATAACTTTTATCATATACATATATCATTTTTAAAATTATCTAAAAATATATATATTGTTAAATCGTTTTTTCTTTCTTGGATGCAATAATAATTAAATTTCGTTAGAATTAAAAATATAAAATAAATTTTCGTAGTGAGCAATTCCTGACGTGATAGATGCATAGAATTGGCTCGATGCCAAAAATCAGAGTGTTCGGTTTCAAGAAAAACTCACGATATACAGTAGTATTATAATATTTACTTTTTAATATACTGGTTAAACAGTCTATTTTATCATAACAAAAATTCTAATGGAATACTAGTCCTTAGAATTTTATCTAATGGAAAAAAATTCTAAGAAAAATACAGTAATTCCTCCATAAAATTAATCTTCTTGGTCACTTTAGCAGATTAAAATTTCTGCTTTCACAACAATAAAAGGTTGAAAGATTCATGGAAGAATTGTTTCCAGTGTCTTTGCTATTCAAAATTCTCAGTTTATAAAATTGAGCTTTGCTAGTAAAACTTTTTTATTAAATGCAACAACTTTGCAGAAATTTCAGTTTGAAGGGCCTTCAAAGCAGTCAAATCATTCTAAAGGACTCTGAAAAATGATAACAAAATTTGAAGCAACAGGATCGTTGGCTGTTCATCCTGAAAACCTGTTTGTACGGAGGTAGTAGAGGAGGTTGCAGTTCAGGTGAAAGAGGATAGAGCTTCAAACTTTATGGGCAACACTACTGTTTGCCATGACACAGAAATGTTGGATAGGCCATCTTCTAACTGTCCATAAGATCCTCTGGAATATCCTACAGTATTATCCGTACAATCTCACTTGTTCAGTAGTTGCTTCCACATGATTTTGATGAACGACAATCATTCTCACTATAGTTTCTTGCTCACTGTGAGATCAATTCTGAATATTCAGATAAAAAATCCCCTAGTTAAGTTCAATTATGATTTGGTATTAAGGATAGCTTTGCTAAACCCAATTAGGTTCAGAGAATCTCTCACATTACATTGAATATTTCCAATTTGATATCAGATTTACTAAACTATTGAGAAATTGATGAAAAAGCTAAAATAATACAGTCAATCCTCTACTTATGCAGTTTTGATTTATGCACTTTTAAAGCTATGTAGTTTCTAAAACTAGTAACACCATCTATTGTCTTATTAATAAACTAATTTATTTTTTCAAAGTGTAAAGTTTGCAGAGAATTATAATGGAAGATAATCCTAATAAAAACAGCTGAAAAAGAAGAGCAATTACTCTGAAAAATAAATTACATTACTCATTTATAGTAGAAATGTTTCAATTGTCATTGATCATTACAAAATATTCCATATTTATACATTATTTGACTATGTGGAAATCTCTGGAACCAATTAACCACATAAGTAGAAAACTGATTGCACTGTATTTTATTCACATAATTCATGCACTTTTTTAGCCATAATTTTGTGATCTGAACAAACGGTGTGTGATTTAAGCAAGAAAAGGATTATATATTTTACAAAAAGTTTAAATTCTTATTAACAATGCTTTTTCTCCTCAGCTACCTTTTATTTAGCTAAAATACTAACTTATAGCAATTCATTATACATCATTGCTCTCTTAGAACAGTCCACCTCAGATTCACTTTTTACAATCACATTTTCTTTTGTATGCTACAAAGCATTGCATCATCCTCACTGCCATCAAGTGCATTTAAAATTCATAATACATACAACAGATAAGTACTTACCATATATACTCGTGTATAAGCCGAGGTTTTTTCTTGTAAAAAATTTCTGAAGTCGGGGAGTCAGCTTACACACAGGTCAAAAAAAAATCAACATTTTTTTTGGCTGGAGAAATTGAAATAATAAGCAAAACCATAACTTACTGAATGTCTCCCGAAGACCAGGAAGGAAATTTTGCGATAATTCATTTAATACAATAGCAAGTAAAATTTTATCTTACCCCGAAGTGGTCGAGCGCGTTGCGCTGCCGACTCCAATCTGCATCTATATACCATAATCATGTAGGTGATGCCGTGCTGCACGATGCGACAATTCTCGACAATCAAAAATCTTACTTAGAATTCATATTTAGATGAAAAAAATATATTTATTTTCCATTATTATTAATCAAAAATGTTTTAATCCATTCACTAGCAATCGATAAATACTTATTATATTTAATTAAAGTAAATTAATAATAACTAAAAAAATAGTAAAATTAATACACATAGCACTAACAACAGTTGAGATAAGATTATCTCAACTGCTGTTAGTGCTATGTATATTAATCTTACTATGATAGGAGTTTAAGCAGTTTCTTAGTCAAATAACATAATTAAAATAATGTTTAATTAAAATTAAAATAACAAAAAAATAATTATTTAAAAATCTGTACTGAAAAATAACTGTAGTCTATCAAAAAAGTTCATAAGCAAAATCAAAACTTTGAAATCGCAAGCTTAATGTCTAGAAATCATGTTGTATACGTCATCCTAACTGTGTATGTTGACATCATCGTTAGGATATCTATTCATTTTAAAATATGATCAAAGATTTAAATAAAATAATTCAACCATGAACTCAACTCAAAAATGTAAGGAAACCGAAACTTTGAACGGTCTCTTGGGAGTCATATGACGTAGACATATTCTAATGGAATTTTTACTGGGATAATTTTAATATGAATTTTTTCAGAAAAAACATTTATTCAATAACAACAATAAAAAGAAAAAAATTTTATGCAAATTATCAAAATTTATTACTATTCGTTGACATACCTTCAGAAAATATCAAGTTAAAAAATTTTATGCAAATTATCAAAATTTATTACTATTCGTTAACTTGATATTTTCTGAAGGTATGTCATCTTAACGATAATGTCATACATTGATATCAATTTCGTTTCAGAATAAAGTAAAATTTCACTTTACCCAAAGCAATCGAGCACGTCGCACCGCCTAATCCAACCTGCATTTGTATAAATGCATCAGATAGGTGATGTCACACTGCCTGATGTGCTGCGATGCAGAAATTCTCAACAATAATTCAAGAATATTATCTGTGCTGGATCACTTCGGGTTAAAATGATCCAGCACTGTGCCTACATAAGATTCATGGATTACTGTCAAGAATTTGTGTCGTGGCACATTAGGCAGCGCGGTGTTTCCTATCTGATGCACTTATACAAATGCAGGTTGAAGTCGGAGGCACGATGTGCTCGATCGTTTTGGGTAAAATAAAATTTTATCTTTTAAATTAATATAGTGGTGTTTGTATTATAATGATTTATTTTATATGATATTTAAAGTTTTCAAATAAAATATTTATTTTGGCAAATGGCATTAATATATCGGTAATTAAAAAGCAAAGATCGCTAATTTATTGTTTTCAAATTTTTATCGAATTTTAAGTGCTAAAGTCTGGGGTAGACTTATACATGGGTTACGCATTTTTACCAATTTTCAAACTCTGAAGTTGAGGGGTTGGCTTATACACAGATCAGCTTATATTTGAGTATATACGGTAACTAAAATTCTAAGGCTACTCATATCATCTACTGCATATTAATAGTGAAATGTGTTTAGCTGGCTGGATATGTGGATATTCTTTTTGCAATCAAACCACTGTACCAATTCCTATAAATAGGATATTGTTAGAAAGGTCTAATCCTCAGATTTTTGAAATAACCAATTTGGCCATATCTGTTGTAAAAAAATATAGCTGATAACAAGAAACAGATAAATGACAAATGTATTTTATCCATAATTGATCATCTTGTCTGATTATTACCTTTGAAAACAGACTAAACAGAATATACTTAAGAATCATCTTTGAATAGAAGGAAACTATTAGAATATGAATATTTCCAAAAAGAAAATAATCCTTTTTAAAATCTACATTGAAATGACTTCAGCATGCATTAGCCAATAGCCAGTAATGTGTGTCTTTCATAACATACAAATTGTTATTAATTGTAAATGAATTTATGTCTTAAAATTTAGAGAGAGAAAACTTTGTAGTATCGTTAATGTCTTCACTTCTCTAAATTTTTATTATTTTAAATCACATCATCAATTTTTAATGTTTCCAATTTATGAAGAAATTCATACATAATTTCCCTTTTTTTCCAGAATTCCCAATTGCTGATCACTCTGATTCATAACTTACAATCTTTCTGCTTTATCAAAAACAATTACAAGAAATTTTTTACATAAAATCAAATTTATATAAATTAATTATTTTCTTTATTAAGACCTATTACATTTAAAATTACATTTTATAAAATGTGAAAAATTTAAGCTTAGCCAAGTAAAAAATGCTTATATCAATACTTAATATGTTCACAGAATCAAACAAAATAGTGAAACTTCAGGCCTTCTCCTAAAAATTTCATATTTTAACTGGAAATTTAATTCAGATGTGACAACATTTTTTGATATTTTTTAAAAAATATCAATTTGTATTAATATTATGTTTTCTGTTTGATTTAAAATAAAAATCAGAATGAGTATAGATTAATTCTCTAAGACTTAAGGCAAACCCTAAAGGAAAAGAAATAGACCACTGTATAAAATTCTTTGCAGAAGAATTCTTTATAAAATATAAAAAACTGTAAAAAAATTTTTAAAAATATACCACATTAAGGAAAATTAATACAGCTTTTTCATGCATACTCTTCAATTAAGTGTGTAATTGTTTTTCAATTAACTGCTTTTTCACACTAAAAACTATAATTTATAGTTTTAGTGTTATAACTATAACTTAATTATAGTAATATAGCTTTCCAATATTACTCTTAGGTAAAGAAATTGAAAAATTCTTAAAAATAAATAATAGTACTGGACTGCTTCACTAAAATTTCCATATTTTATAGAGTTTACTGTATTTGAAGATCATCAATAAATAGATTATTATATGTAGGAGATATGTATGTTACATCCTGTTATCAAATTCAAGTGATCATCAGCAATATTAAAAAATAAATAAAAACTATAACTTTGCTTTGTATGACATGGAGTAAAGAGAAAAACTAAATGACTATTAGAAAGAAAACAAATGCAATTAGCATAGATAATGAAACATTAAAACAAATCTATTTTGCATATTTAGATTTTTTTCTATTTAGTAAAAATAAAATCAAACAATCAAAAATCAAGATAAGACAATGTTGATTAACTAACACTACAACTTTTGGATTTTTGATATAAACTTCCACAGTTTAAAACATTTGATGGACTTTTTGAATTAACAACATAATTTAATATTAAAAACAAAATTTCTTCCTAGTTACTATATATCAATGAATATATTCATACATGAATTGTATTGAAAATTCATGTTTTGAAGATTTCTTCCAAACCTCTGAAATTAATTAATGTAAAAATAAGCAACACTGATCAGGATAGAAAATTTAATTACAGAAAAATTCTCTCCCCTGATCAGTGCTTTATTTTAATTTTACATCAGGAAGTAAAATATGAATTTAATTTTTATATTTAAAACACACTAATAGTTTCAGACCCACCATGAAATATTTTTTTAATTGATAATAGCAACAACAGAAAATAAATTAATAAATTACTGCAGGAAAACATACTATTTTTTTCAATTATTTAGTATTCATTTTATCGGGAGCCAGACCATAAATCATCACAACAGAACCCTGCTGAGGGCCATGGGTCCTGGTGATGGTCCAGGATCATATAATGGGCCACGACCTACAGGACCAGGTGGTGGTGGAAATTCGGCTTTTCTATCATAAATATCATGTTCATTCCTTCCATATCTATCTGGAAGAGGACTACCATAACGAGTTTGAGGTCTAGGAGGAGGACCATAATCACTTCCATATCCATGTAAAGGACGAGAACCATAACCATCATATTCTCTTTCTAGGTGTGGTGGTCCTGGTCTAGAGGATCCATCACGATAAGCTGGTTATCCAAATCCTCTAGATTCTTGCAATAAAGCAGGTCGATCACTCAATTTACCTAAAGAAGAATTTGTATAATCCCAACTTTCATTATCATTCTTATGAACATTCAGTCTTGTTAGCTTGGGATATTCAATTTTCAATGTACAGCAGCCAGAATAAATATCTTTCTGAGTTATAAACTGGGAGTGAGTGAGTTTCTTCTATGTCTTTCTTTCTTATTTCTATTTGTATGGATAAGCTTGGTGGCTAATTTTGATTGCCTCCTTCCACTCAAATAGAGTACTAAGGGAGCCGTACTGGGCCAAAATTAAATTCCATCAAATAGAGTACAAGAGCGTTCTGGGCCAAGATTAAAAGCAAAATGTAGAAAAAACAAAGAATTTTCCAACTTAACCTGTGAATAAGCTATTATTATACAATATGCTGTTATATAAAGTATTATAAGATTAGATCACAATACAATACAACTTAACCTATGTGATGACGTGTGAAAGTAACCCAACCCATTTCATATTAGGTAGAAGCTTAGAATTATGTTAGCTAGTCGCCTACTCGATGTAAGTGTTTGAGTCCATCAAGGGACAGAATGTTTATTTCTGGTATATAAGATGCACGAATATAAAACTCTTAACAGGGCCCTAAAGAAAACTAACAAGAGGTTAAAAACCTAACAAGAGGTTTTATAAGGTAAACTAACAACTTATAAAAGGGCATCCAGTCTTCAATATATTGAGGAACGAAAAAGAGAAGAGGAAAGAAGGATTAAACTCAGGCGTATATAAGATACCTGTGGATAATTTACGAGATGGCAAGAGAGAGGTGTATATAGGAGCGACTAAGAGGAATTTTGAGGACAGATTATATGAACATAAGGATAACGTTAGAAAAGGAAACTTAGCAACGGCATTAACACAAAGGGTATACGAAACAGATGTAAATATTCTATGGAAAGAAGCTAAAGTATATAAGAAAGTCCAGGACCCAAAAGATTTGTTTTTAACCGAGAAATTAGAGATCTTGAGAGCTAACGAAACACAAAAAGTTATTAACTGTAAACAAGCAGAAGATTTGACAAAAGCTTGGAAGTATGCGCTAAAAAGAAAGTAACACGAATGACCTGGAATACGATGTTTATAAATTTACGTACTATTACAACTGAGTATAGATTATAAGATATTAATATTTTGCGTTTAATGTATTGTATTTCAATACGGTTATGAAGTACAAATGTACGATTATGTAATATGTTACGTATATAGTTCTTTGGCTTAATTATGTTTAAATTTGATTGTATTATTCTCGAACATAGAGTACGTTCCATTTTATATTTATATTTGTATAGTAACTGAAGAGGATATAAGTTATATCGAAAGCGTTTTTACAATAAATTTCATTAAAAAATTTACTTTAACTGCAGTATGTGCTGGACTGATGACTGAACTTTGAAAAATGTCATTTCAAGAATACATGGAGATATAAAGTCTGCATCTTCATGAACGAGGTGAAGAAAATGAAAAGCATAGTTTCAATATATATTGAAACTATGAATTACTATGGAAATTTTCCATCTTGATTAGCAATTGGTGTATGATTGCACATAACCAGAGCTTCTAAAGAATCTGCTAAATTTTCAAATTCCAATAATCCAGAAGAGCTTCTTTCAGTTTTTGAAGGAAACATTTTAAGAGAACATCAAGGCTATGAATAGAGACAAGCAGGCTGTACAGGAGGCCCAACAATGGATGAAATCTAACTCCTTTACAATCACCAGGGAGGATAAGTCAAAGAAGATTGTTTTAATGAAGAAAGATGTGTATGAAGACTATTGTCATAGGAGATTTCACATTTGCATCTTCAAAGACCTTTTTCATTTCATCTTCTTTTATACCAAAAGGTGCATTAAAAAAATGCAAAATTTTTGAAGGTGGTTGAATTCTATTTTTACCAACAGATTCTGGATTGATGCACGCCCTCATTCTTTATACCATATAAGATGCATATCCATACTTAAAAAAATGCAAAATTTTTGAAGGTGGTTGAATTCTATTTTTACCAACAGATTCTGGATTTGTAAAACGATTATTACGATTACCCATGGCTGCTGAACATCTCTTTAAAAGATGGGCTTCCGTCAGGAAGACTGAATGGCTGCTGAACATCATTCAAAAATGCTTGTTTAGAATACCCTAGTTGTATTTTTGAGCCAAAAAACTTTACATCATTCAGATTAGCAATAGATCTTTCTACAGATAAAGGATCACCCATTTGAATCGTAGCACATCCTTCTTTGCTTTTCAAAAATTTAACTCGAACAAAAAAACCCCCAAAAAAATTTTTTTGTTTTCATTTAAAAACCGTGTAAATTGAGTGCTGTGTAAATCGAGGGCTAGGTGTATACAGTAACACCCCGTTTAACGTGGGGAATACGTTCGAAAGTTTGTTTCTGAAACAGCGTTAAACGAGGTCATTTTAACACGTAAATAATGAGGATAAGTGAAACATTTTGTAACATATATTATTACTATTGTTTTACATTAATTATAGACATTTTTTTTATCGCTAATATGGATTTGTATTCATAAATCATTCATGAAAAAAAATTCTTAAAATTAGAAAATAAAAAGTTTTAAGAATAAAAAGCAAATATCAGATTGCAGTAAACTAGGAGTTCCCAAAGTTTTGGCTAGATGGGCCAAATTGTAAATTCCAAAATATTTGGCGGGTCAAAAATAAGTTATGGAAAAATACGTTCAAATCGATAAAAATTTAGACGCAAGAGAAAGATTTATAGCATAATCGTTCTTTATTTATGACAATAATTACTTTTTTTTATTACAAACTGTTTAAAATAACACATTTCAAAAATAATTTAAAAAAAATAACTAAATAATTTCAAATAAAGAAAGAAATTAATAATAAATTCATCAATCTGAAGTGTGTGGCTTGTGCAGTTGTTGTTTTCTTTTAATAACATCATTGAGTCTTGATTCACACTGACCGTGCGACTGCGATCGCAACTACGACCGCGACCGTTGCTATAGAAACAATCCCATCAGGCTTGGCTAACGCTATTCTTCGCAGTATTGAAGCGAGGCCTGATGGGATTGTTTCTATAGCAACGGTCGCGGTCGTGGTTGCGATCGCAGTCGCAAGGTCAGTGTGAATCCAGCCTAAGTCGGTTGAATGTATCCTTAACACCGTTTGTAAAAGTTCATCAGTTAATTTTGATCTCAATTTGGACTTATCAATACTCGTGATTGAGAAAGTTTTTTTCGCATATAGAAGTGCTTCCAAGTAATGAAAACATATTTGGAAACACTTATATATGTATTTTTTAAGTGAACAATTTTTAATTATATGACAAAATTTATTTATTTATTTATTTTAAAATGAAAATTATCTCTATGAATTCAAGATCGCGGATGATCTGACATCGCGGGTCGCATTTCTAGGGTTTGCGGGCCGCACTTTGGGAACCCCTGCAGTAAACTATAAACAACGAAAAATATTGTTGAAAGAAAAACATTCTGACTTAACGGAATTATAATTTAAAGTGGCAGCATTCAGGTTTAAACTAAAATAGTATAATCGTTATTTTTATTACTGTAAAAAAATAATATTGATGACCAGGGCCGCCGAGAGAAATTTTCAAGCCAGTGACAAGTCTGTGGTCCGGACCCCACTTAAAAAAGTGCATCACTTTGGTTTAATAAAAATCTTTTATGAGATTCAGTACGTAACTAACCTATATTTTTTGTGTGTTGCGTAACACAACTTTCCACCAAGTTGGTACTAAGCGATAAGTTATTCCAGTGCCTACCATGGGTTACCTACATCCGGGTGAGATTACCGTCAGGTGAAGGATGTGGTTCAATAGGTAGATCTAGATCTGTTTTGGAAAACTTTGGAAGTATGAGACCTGGATACACCAGGCACAGCCCTGGTGTACAGTGGCCCTGGTGTACATTACCAGGGCTGTGCCACCAAGTTGGTACTAAGCGATAAGTTATTCCAGTGCCTACCATGGGTTACCTACATCCAGGTGAGATTACCGTCAGGTGAAGGATATGGTTCAATAGGTAGATCTAGATCTGTTTTGAAAAACTTTGGAAGTATGAGACCCGAGAACTAAACCTGGATACACCAGGCACAGCCCTGGATAATAGGAGGAATAAAAAAAGGAAGAAGAAATTTTTAACAGTTTGCACAGAGCGTTTGCTCTGGCTTTGGCGTTTTTTCCCCCCTTCTTCAGTTTATGTCCGTGGTTGTCTTGAGTGCTATCGTCTTGTTTTCGTTAGTAGCTTTGCTTTCAGTTCAAGTGAAAAAATAAAACTTATTATTCGGAAAAGAAAGCATGGAAAACATGAAAAAAAAAAAATTTTTTTCCTCATAAGTATATTTATGAGTCTCTCCCGTTAAACTACACAAAACCCCCATTAAAGTTAAAATTTTTCGTTTAGCATTATTTGTTATTTTCGTTAGCTTTTGTTCTATATTATTGGCCGTTGATTTATATTTATTTTCTAATTAATTATTATTATTTTAACTAATAAACGTTATATTGTTAATTATATATATATATAGTTTAATTAACGATTATTTCCGCGCTTCTCACTTTACTTCTGAATCCCTGACGCGCAGCTCACCATGCTCGCTCATAGTTTTTGGACAAAATCTTGACGTGCGCTCAAGATATCCTTCACTTGAAGCATGTTGGTTATTATCTAAACTGCTGCAAGTGTCAGAATCTTACGCTTTAACACTAGACCGGTGCACCTGCATATTTTCGACCCTCGCCGACTTCACAATTGTCAGTGGGATGTCAAAAAAAACTAAAATTTATTCATTTAACGTACGTTCGTCATAACTTGATGCAATCTCTCAACTGAGATCGCTTCATAAATTCCTTTATTTAGTGACTGAGGTATGTATTGCCAGCCAGGATGTCTTTTCCCTTGTCTTAGTTGCCACACTAATTCTTTTTATCTTTTGGTTATCGGTGTATCTCGCTATGTGGCTTGTTCAACTCCACTTACTGCTACCAGTAGGGCCTATGTTTTCTAATTGGCTTGTGAATAAACAGTAAAAAATTTAAAATAAAGCACATGGGACAAATATATCAATATAAACAATTCTTTGGTATTTTTCATAATTCTTCTTTTTAAACACAAAAAAAAATTCTTCTTTCTAAGCACAATACAATGCAAAGTATCTCAATCTTATTTGATAATATATCCTAATTGAATTTAATCGATTTATCAGCCTAGTTATAAAATATATTTTGAGTGATTACAATATTGTATCTACTTTTTTTAAGAATGTTTTGGTTTTGTATTATTATGTATAAATATAGTGTGTACAAAATTTTATCAATTATTACTAATCTTATTATAATAGAATATATTTTATTTACAAATATAACCAATCTCTTTGTACAGTTTTATATAACAAGGATAAAATTTGTGACCATTATTTTTTTCTGTTAAACTAATCACTTTTTACTATAATTGAACTTTTTATTTTATCTTCACTAGTTATAATAAATTAAATGCATTTTATGCCAGATTATATTTACTGTAATCCATACTTACATCTCAGAATTAAAACAATAGTTTTATACTGGATATTATCCAGTCGATGATAAATATACAGCTTTGATTCTTTGAATGGTGATAAAAATTTTTGATAATTTTACTAATTTACATTTTGAAAGTTTATAGTTAATACTATATACAATATTTAAAGCATTGCTTATTCACAATGCAGTAATATCTTGAGTACTTGATAGAAAATGCTACTGGTGAAGTGGGCAAAATCACAAGATACACTTACATCTTTAGACTGTATGCACTTTAAATTTCTTCTTTCAGTGAGCTTCCCAGATTGCATTTTTGTACTCTATAAATTATAACAATCTCTAATAATAAAAATCTTCTACATAAATTCAATCTTTGATTTTTCACATGAAGAAGATTATGTCTCATTTTGATATTAAACTCATTAACTTGTTTTGTGCTGTTTAGCAGTATTTATAAATAGTATTAAAACATCCATTGATGTAATAAAGACTTCTGTTTCTTCTTTTCTTGCTTTGGAAATTTATATAAGTTTAAATTAAAATGTAATTAAATATCAGAACTCGATGTCCCATCCAGTATCTTCGTCATGTGGAGGGCCTTCAGTTTCAGGAGGATATTGATCAAAGTTACTAGTATCTAGCACATTTTGGACCTGAAAAAGAAATTAAAAATAAATTATTCTTTCTAAAAATTAGAACAGCAGTGTATCAAACTCAATTTTTCTATAGATCGTATATAAATTAAAGAAAAATATATTGCATTTTTTTAAAAAATAGAATTTACAATCATTTTTTTGAAAATGATTATCCTATACATTATTTCAATATTTTGTTTGCACTGTTTCATTCTGCTGAACTGATTTCAGAAGGAGTGATATTAGAAAGTTTATATCTATGCGATTGATGTGAATATCTTTTTTATAAATTTGACATATCTACAATGATTTTGTTGACAAATTGAAGATGACATTTACTTTTTGTATTAGAGAGTTTTATACCACTATTATTATTTGTTTGAAAATTTTCTTATTAATGTTTTTGATGGGAATGAATATTTTATGTACATTCTTATAACAACAATCATCCTATTTAATAAAATAATATATTGTGAAAATTGTGATTTAAAAAAACCATTGAAAATTTAGATCCTAATGGCACTGCATGAAATAAATAGACAGCAAACATATATTATATGTAAATATTTATGCAAATATAGCTAGTAAGAAAAATAGCAATCATAAAGGTTATTCATACAGTACCGATTCGTAAATATTTAAAATATATTGTTTATAAATCAAATCATCATATTGTGATTACAATGTTCATTCATTTTTAAACCGCAACTCTTCCATTTTTTGAACCAAGCAGGGCATATTTAAATTATATAGACAATGAATATTTTTAATAATTTTTAATTCAATTGACTGTAATATAGTTTGAATTATATTGTTAAGAATTATATAAAAATTTTTTTAATATAATTCTTAAGAACATAATTCAAACTTTAAAATCGGGATGATAATTTTGTAGCTTGACTGGAGTAAGTGTACTGACTGCCTTTCATATTTTGCAAATAGCAGAAAAATTTTCTTTTTGCAGTATTAATTAAATAAATCTCTCCCTTAATATAAATAAAGACAATTGAAATAAGTTTATGTATAATATTGTGATTACAATGTTCATTCATTTTTAAACCGCAACTCTTCCATTTTTTGAACCAAGCAGGGCATATTTAAATTATATAGACAATGAATATTTTTAATAATTTTTAATTCAATTGACTGTAATATAGTTTGAATTATATTGTTAAGAATTATATAAAAATTTTTTTAATATAATTCTTAAGAACATAATTCAAACTTTAAAATCGGGATGATAATTTTGTAGCTTGACTGGAGTAAGTGTACTGACTGCCTTTCATATTTTGTAAATAGCAGAAAAATTTTCTTTTTGCATTATTAATTAAATAAATCTCTCCCCTAATATAAATAAAGACAATTGAAATAAGTTTATGTATAATGTTTCTGTAAGGACTTAAAATAGCAGAGTTGGCTGGATGGCTGCATGGTAAAGAATAACTTAAAATCCTAGAGGATAGGGATTCCATTCTGGGTCCCACACCTCCTGTTTGGTCATCTTATAATAGGCAGTAAAAGTGGCTAGCCACCAGATACAATTTATCCCATGTGCAATATAGAGTAGCTTAATTAAGAAAGTAATCTTAAATACTGCATGTAATATAACAGAAGAAAAATAAAAATTTGAAAATTTAATAAGCAATGTAACTCATTATAAAGTTATGTTATGTACATTACTAAAAATATATTGTAAAAATTAATTTTTCCAATTTTTAGCAACATGACTCTAAATAATATAATAACCTTAAAAGATAAATTTCAATAATAATAACTAGTTCTCATTTAAAAAACTTTAAATTTCTTCAATAAATTAGGAAATAAATGCTTACTAATGGAAGTATAGGTGGTGTAAGAGTTCTATTACGAAGGCCTTCCCAATTAAAACCATCAAACCATCTATTGAAATATTAAAAAGTTGATGATGAAATATATATTTTTTTAATTAAAATTCTTTAAAAATTATATATTAATATTACTTGTGTTTCTGTATATCTTTAATTCCTCCTTTTTGATATCCTAACCTCTCTGTTGGATTATCACTGAAATATAAAATAATTGAAATTATCTATTAAAATAAACAATAGAAAATAATTCAGAAATTCAATTAGTGCATTATTTACATATTAATGCAGTAATTACAATTTATTATCTTTTTATAATTTTTTAAAAAGCATGAAAGAATATCTTATCAGAAGTAAAATGATTAAATAATTAATAACAAAAATTATATTGTATCTAAATGTATTAATTTTTATTAATCTAAAAGAATTTATTTTAAAATGCTCTTTTGTTTAAATATGAGATAATTAATAGTATTCAACATATCTATTATAATTTGCAAGATCAAATACTACTTACCGACATAATTTTTTAATTAATGCTGCAGCATTTCTTGTAATACAACGAGGAAAATCTACAGCATCAATACCTTTAAGGATAACATTGTAAGTTCTCATTGGATCTGGGCCTGTAAATGGTGGTCTGTAAAAACAAATCTTACGTAAATAAATTTATAATTCATTATTTAATATGCTAATTAAATAAAATTTCACTTACGTTCCTGTTAATAATTCAAACATAAGTACACCTAAGGACCAATAATCAGCTGAAATATCATGACCTCTGTTTAGTATTACTTCTGGAGCAACATATTCTGGAGTTCCACAGAAAGTCCATGTTTTATGACCATTAATTAATTTCTTAGCAAATCCAAAATCCACCTAATTTTTAACATTTTAAAATTAATAAGTTTATATTGTTTTTTAAAATTTGTTTCAAAATATTTTTTAAAAAGTTTGATAGAATGCATAAAGGAGCAATTATAAATAAACTTCAAAATGATAAAATATAAATATAGAAGACTACAGATTTAGTTAGAAAGTTGAGGATAAGTTCTATTTAAAAATGAGCATTAAACAGCTCGTTAGCCAAATTCAATTGCATAAGCAATAAACGGTCCAATGCTAATACAAAATTGGTATATTATTATTGATTCATTTATTGATAAAAGTGCATATGACTTAATAAATAGATGAATTATACGATATTATATTCTATAATAATAATTAAAATTGGAAAATTCTGGAAATTGCTATTTATCAGTTTGGTAGAAACACCTAGTTTTGCTGTTTAAATAAAAGAATGATATATATCACTATTTTTAAATTATTATGGAATATAGAGAAAATACAAATCACTGATGTTTGTATTTCAATGAACTTTACAGAATCAATTATTTTTTATGATATAATTTAGAATTAATTAATAGGATATTAATAATTATTGATTATTAATATTATATAACATAACATGGTGATTCTCTAGATAAAATGTATTTATTATCATTAATATTCTTTTACAGTAATTAATTTTAAATTGTACCATAAAATATAATTGAAATAGGTTAGTTTTAGTTGATATCACAGATGAATATACTGTGTCTGGCAATGATCATTTTTAGATCCCATCACAGGCTGTCTGACATCATATCAGGATTAACTAAAAAGTTGAAGGATGGGATTCAATAAGCCAGACTCAGATCTCTTGAAAAACTGGAGATATAAGGCCCAAAATTGAATCAATTTCCTCTAACATGATAAGTGATGCTTTACCACACTTTTTTTTTTGTTTTGACATAACTATCTAGCTAATAAAAGAATAATTTGGAAGAATTTTAGTAATTTGGATTAATGTTTTTTGATTATAAGTATAAACAATCAAGATTAAATTTAGCATACTGTATACCTGCTTCAAAAGTGACACAATTGAAAATAACAATTTTCAGAAAAACAAAAAAGAAAACTGATCTACTATAAATAAGTATAAAAATACAATAAAAGAAATAATAAAAACAAATGTGATGAAAAATGTTAATTACTACCTTAAGGCATTAAGTAGACCATAAAATGATAATCTTTTTAGTTAAATCACTTTCAAAACAAATATAATCTATATATATAAAATGCTTATTGACCATATATGTATTCTGCACAAATCTGAGTATTTCCTTCTGACCTATAATTCAAATTTGTAGATGTTATAGAAAAACTACTGAATTTGTTCAGAAAAATTATGCAACACAAAATTCCATCCTATAGGGATAAAAAAAGGGGGGCTAAATCTTCAAAGTTTATTTTATGACTTAAAAATCATTGCTTTCCTCAGCATACCTTCAAATTTGTAGCTGCCACTTTTATGACCATATTTTCAATATAAATTTTTTCACCTATTGAAAAATTTATACTGAAAATATGTTCATAAAAGTGGCAGCCCTAAATTTAAGGAATATTAATGTTAGTCCAATTTAAAAAAAATCAGTACGTGAGAGTTTTTGGGACTATTTTCAGAATTACATATTAATCACATTAAATTTTTTCACCTATTGAAAAATTTATACTGAAAATATGTTCATAAAAGTGGCAGCCCCAAATTTAAGGAATATTAATGTTAGTCCAATTTAAAAAAAAATCAGTACCTGAGAGTTTTTGGGACTATTTTCAGAATTACATATTAATCACATACATCTTGTATTAAATAAAATATTTAATACAAAGATATGGGATTAAATATTTTATTTAATATATATAAAATTTGTTTTAAAAATTTTATATTAGCATAATAAATATTCACCAATTTTACATAGCCTCTACAATCCAAAAGCATGTTTTCAGGTTTCAAATCTCTATAAATTATATTACGTGCATGAAGATAATCAAAAGCTTCAACTACACAACCTGTATAAAATCTTGTTGTCATGTCATCAAAAATTCCCCTAAAATATAATAAAAATTTATCATTAATCATTTAAAATTTAATAACTTAAGTATCAAAATGAAATTTACCTATCTCGAAGTATAGTCCATAATTCACCTCCAAGACATGATTCCATTAACATATAAAGAAACTTTCTGTCTTTGAAAGTTTTATATAATCTATAAGAATTAATATAATTTTAATAAAATTATTTTTTAAAAATAACATCTATCCTTTCAAACTTACTTTGTGTGAATGTTGTTTCTTTACTTTTCTAACACTAATGCACTAACATTTTCTTACAAATTAAAAAATAAAAAAATAATAAAAAAAATTAAAAAAATAAAAATAAAAATAGCAAATAAAAATTTTGTATTACTAACATAGTTATAGGTTTCTTACTAACACGTTCCCTAAATTTAGTTTCCTAATTTACTAAC